>CACVCL010029608.1:0-66766 GCA_902729485.2 Mus minutoides | reverse complement strand
GCTTTTCCAGAGGACCCAGGATCAATTCCAAGCATCCACATGGCAGTTTACAACCATATTTAACTCTAGTTCCAGGGGATTCAGTGACTTCTTCTGGACCTAGGTATGTCCATGGTACAAAAAAAAATACATGAAGAAAAAAACACCCATACACATAAAATAAGAACAAATTTGACAGACAGACAGACAGACAGACAGAGAGGAGTGAGAGATGGATGAAGGCTAGAGGATAGACCAGTAGATAACGCGCTTGCCTTGCAAGCAGGAGGACATGAGTTTGATCACCAGAACAAATGTAAAAATCCAGGCATCTGCTAAGTGGATGGCTCAGTCGGTGACATTCTTGCCACACAAGCATGAAGGCCTGACTTTGATAGTCAGAATCCACATGAAGAGCTTGTCACAGTGGCTGGCAGGTACTTGTAATCCAAGCTCTGGAAAGGCAGAGATGGGCAGATCTCTGGGGCTATCACTGGTCGGCCAACATAACCTATTGGTGAGCTCCAGGCCAATGAGAGACCTTTTCTCAGAAAACAGTAAGATGGCGACTGAGAAATGACATCCAAGGATATTTAATGGCCTCCATATACTACATATGTACAAATGCACACATGTACACAAACACACACACACACACACATGAACACATGCATGCAAACCTTTGCAAACACATATACTCATACAAAAGATAGGTGCACAGATGGATGGATGGGCAGATGGGTGGATAGACAGACAAGCAGACAAGCCAAGGAGACCCAAAGGACAGAGACTCAGCTTCCAAGGGCCCAGACATCTCAATGCCAGCCCAAGTTTAACCCATAAGTTGGTAAGGTCTCTTTCAGGTCTTCTCCCCCATTTCCTGGTGAAGTGGCCAATGTGGTCAATGTCAGCCACAAATTAACAGTGTAGTTCTAAGGCTGCCAATTGGAAACATGGGTCCTATGGCTTGGTGGCCCTAAGACATGCCAGAACCTAAGCATACCATTTTCCGGGAAGCTTCAGCAAGTGCAGGCGAGGAGGAGGACGACGACAGCTGGACATGGATATCTCACTCAATAAATCCAACGTCTTGTATAATTACTGTGCGGGCAGCTGCCTGTGGGCTTCCCACCGCGTCTGCCTGAAGCAGCTGTCTACAGTGATCTCTACAAGCCAAGTGCCAAGCAAGACGAGAAATGGCTTCTGCTCCATGTCCAAGGCAGCAGACACAGGGGGACGTGTGATGTATTCAGGTCACACAGGTGCACACTTGGGGTTCCTATCCCCTCCTCCTTTATTTGTTACATTATCTTTGCTTTGGTAATGCATAAATACATGTATGTCTATTCCTGCCTAGATCTGAAACAATAAACACGGCTATGAAAATCACAAGGGCGCCCTTCCCTGTACATCCTTTGGATGAATTGTCCCTACTTGGATCTTCAAGAATGTGTATTCTGGCTGCATCTGGGTGGGAGGTTTTAATTAATTTTTCATTTGATGAGAGAGGGTGTCAGATGGAAGATGATTCTGGAGGAAGCCACAGCAGATGCTGCGGCTTCTCCGCCATCATTGGGGAACTCTCCATCCATGGCTCCTGTTAAATTTCTCACCAAACTTCTGGTAATTTCCAACTAGCCCACAGAAACCACTCTTCAGAGAAGGCATATAAAAAGTGCCTCTCTGGAGAGAAGGGTATGACAGCAGGAGCCTTTGCCTATTCGCTGCCCCATGGAGTCAAACTACACAGACATCCCCCTGTCTGTGCCCAGTTTCAGATCATACCTGTTTGTGAGTAAGAAACAGTGGGAAAGGAGAAATGAAAACTTGGAAGTGATAAATTCCATAAGAAATCTCTGTGAGGTCACATCCACACACATCCCACTGTGTGTGAGCCCCCTGGGGGTACATCAGATTGGATCTAGGGAACGTGAGTACCTGTTCTACTTTCACTTCTGTTGTTGTGATTTAAAAACAAAACAAAACAAAACAAAACCATGGCAAAAGCAGCTTGGAGAAGAAAGGAGTTTATTTCCACTTATAATTCCAGGTCCTTATGCAGAAGTCAAAGCAAGTACTTCAGACAGCTAGTCATATCATACTCACAGTCAAGAATAGAGACAAAAGAATACACGCATGCACGCTTGTTTGCTTGTTTGTGTTTAGATTGATGTCTCCACATTTACACAGTTCAGGCAGGATTCCCAGCCTAGGGAATGGTACTGCCAACAGTGGAGCTGAAACTTCCTACACCAATTAACACAAATGTCTACAGATAGACCTACAAGCCAAATCAATGTACTCAATCCCTCCTCACTAAGACTCTCTTCCCAAATATGTATAGATTGTGTCACACTGAAGATTAAACCTAACCAGGAGTTAGCATGGGGTCTGCTATCAGCTAATCACTCACAGTAACTGGAAATGTCTCTTTAACATTCCAAGTGTCAGGTAATGTTCTAAGCGAGTTGCAAGTACAGTATTTAATTTCATACTTTCCACTGATTAGGGTATTCATCCCAGGATTCTTCAATGTGCTACAGGTTCTCAAAGAATTGTCTTCCATATGACACAGACTCTCACCAGACTAAAAAAAAAAATTACTGTAAAAGCATCCATCTCAGATGGAGCCAGAACAAACATTGCTAGAGCTCAAAATAAAGAACAAATCCATCATAAAGATGTATAAAGTTCCCTGTGGCTTTGCATCCAGTGACAGAGCTTGGCCTTGAACCCAGTTTGAGTTCTGAGTGTTTGTCTTTATGGTCTCACAGCAGTTTGTCCTCAGGAGGTATTCTGGTAAGTTTCTCTTCCTCCTTAGACCAGGATCTTCCCAGGGATACATGGAAGCTGTTGGCTATGTCTCCTGGTCTAGTTATTAATAATGCTGCTCTTTTGACAGTCAGCCCTGAAAGGACTCTCTATAGATCATCTCAAGAAAAGGCTGGAATGGGGCAACTGAGGCAAAGGACTAAGGAAAATGAAAGTCTCAGTCAAACAAAAAACAAAAACAAAAACAGAAATCCAGCCCCAGGAAATTCCAGGACAATGGAGGGGAATCCCCAATTGAATTCCATTTAGCAGCCTAAAAAGCAATTAGACCAGACCAGGGCAGAGAGTGGGCTATGGGAGACAGAGAGAGCTGTGGGAGGAGAAAGATGTGGGCCAGGTAGCTTATCTGACAGGTGTGGCTGAGTGGAAGCTCCATGGAGAGGCACTCTAGAAAGCCTTGGAGCATACAGAAAGACTAAGAGAAAGATGCAGGGAAAAAAAAAGAAACAGGGAAAGAGAACATGAAGATTTTATTATTAGCAAGTCGAACAGAAAGAAAATGTAATCTTAGCCGCATAATCATTACATACTCCCTGGATCAGCAATAAACAATATTTGCCTAGCCGTAATAACAATGCAAACAGCAATAATTCCAGCAAAACGCAGAATCAGGCCGTGGCGAGCGCAGGGTGAAGGGAAAGGGGAGCGCGAGGAAGTTGGAGGTGATTGCCTACATGTAAGTGGAGAAGCATCGGATGTTACCTAAGCGGGTCTCTCTGGAAGGAGCAGCGGGAAGAATTCAAAAGCAACAGATCTGGGTGAGCAGGACAGGTGCACAGAGGGGGCAGTCTCTGGCTGCTGGGAGAAGTCCTCCCCAGCTGCCAAATGTTCAAAACCCTGAAGTGTATAACTTCACGGAAAATTAAAAACCATCTCAAAAACAAAATAGCTTTTATCTGTACTTTATTTTCATTATACTAATTAATCATGTGTGTATGTATGCATGAGTGTGTGGAGTGTGTGTGTGTGTGTGTGTGTGTGTGTGTGTATGTATGTATGTGTTTACACTGACCACAATAGGCATGTAGAGATCAGAGGACAAATTTAGGGTATTGATTCTCTTCTTCCATCACATGGGTCCTACGGATGCAACTCAAGTCATAGGTCTTAATAACAGGCACCTTTACCCACTGGGCCATCTCTCTCTAGCTCTTTCCCTAAACTTTAAAGATGTACTTTGATTTTCAATAGCATGAACTCCCTCACATGTTGGAAGAATGTGTTATTCAAACTGTGCAAGAACATCAAGGATTTCTGAGGAAACTGGTCCAGGCTTTTAAGCCCATTGGATTCTGCTAGAAAGAGCCCCTCCGTTACACACCTGGCCACCCAGAATGGAGCTGGAAGACTGCCTGGCTGGCATGCCTTCTACCCGCCTCCCCCCCCCCCCCCCGGCCTTTCCTTTTCTCAACTCAGCTATTTCCAAATTGAAAACGTCAGATATAAGTGATAGGCGGTGGGTGGGGGCACATTCATTTAATAGAAATGATTCAGGTTTGAGTTTATAGCCTTCATCATCCAGGTAAAAACAAAATCTCTCTCCAGTTCAAAGCATCGCAAACAGAAAAGGAAAAACATCTGTCTGGCTGCCTGCCTCTCCAACCCCTTTCTTCCTCCTTTTCCTCCTCCTCCTCCTTGTCTTCCTCTTCCCCCCTCCCCTTCCCCTCTCTCTCCCCATTTTCCCAACCCCTTTTTCTCTTTAATGTCTTTTCCTCTCCCACCCCACTACTGTTCCAGGTCCAGCCAGATGAAATTATTATTACTCAGGTAAGATTCACAAAATGTTTACATAAAAAAAATCCCCAGCCTAAAGGTATTACACACCATCAGCATGGCTGGCAGCAATTTGATCTTGAAATAAATTTGCAGTACAAGCTTGTCTATCCCAATTGATTGGAAACAGGCGTGCACCGCAATGTAGAAAAAAATCTAGATAATCCACGGTTATCTGCACTCCATTCCCCTGTGGAGAAGAGGGCTGGAAAGGTCGCCGGGCCCGCCGAATGCACTGGTGTGAACGTTTGCTCTGAATCTCCAAGGATACAATAATACAAGGCTGTTTGTATCGATTAAGAAAACGTGTGGAAGTTAACATTAATCAATTAGCAAAATGCATATGTGGCAACTGATGCTGGGTCATACTGTGTAAATAATAGTTTTGACTTCAAGACTCGAGGATGGAAGCTATTCACCATTTGAGTTCCCGGGTGACTTTCAGCAAAGAGTGTTCAGCTGTCACTCAAAGCCCATTACTAGCTTAGGTGACCATCTTGTACTGCTAAACATTGGGGCCAGCTCTGAACTGGACTCAAAGCCTTAGATGTAACAGTGACATAGACAGTGACATGTAGCACCTTGCTAGCCTCCTCCCAACTCCTGTATGAGCTGGCGCTGTCTTTTCTGTACTCTGGGTAGTTTGAGTGAGATCAGCGAGCAGATGTAAGAAAGGAAAACCCAAATGGTCCAGTCTGATGGTGGAGGAGCTCCCTTCCTGCTGACAAACATGCTATTTTCAAGTGGCTTCTCCTTCTCACTTCTACAGACGATAGAGCCAAGATTTTGAAATGCTAAGCATTTTGTTAATATAAGTGAAGGAGATTTGAACCCAAATCCACTTGTGACATTCACAGCACCACTTTTGCCATGCACTGCTTCCTACTGTAGATTCCTGGTCCCTCCAGCAGCTGGGCCACCCTCCTAAGTCTTTGGTGGAGCCCAGGGATGAAGGTGCTGGTGTCTAGGATGGGCATTCAGCGCTCAACATGCCATTCTCATGACCCTATTGCAAAAGGTATTTTGAGAGTGTGGGATGACCTGAGCCTTGAACCTCGGCATCGTCGTGGTTACCATAGGTCACGTGGCTGAGGTCACCTGGCTCAAGTACTCTATAGTCAGATGTTCTCCCTGAGAGTCTTCACCTGATGGTCTCTCTCCACAAATATCCACATGGCCACTCCTTCGCTCCCTCATCCTCATGATTCCCCTTCTCTGTGTCGTTTGCCCATCTGCCTAAGACACAACCGTGTTGTGTTTGTTTCTGGTCCCACTCAGTTTGCTTTGCTTCAGTCTGAGAAACTGGGGAAGGGGCAGACAGCAGAAACATGAGGCAGCTGGTCACACAGAGTCAACAGTCAGGGAACAGAGAGAGATGAACGCTGACTTTCAGGAGGCTTCTCTCCTTTTTATTCATCAAGGAACTACCACCTGCACCCACAGGACTGCCACAATCAGAACGAATCTTTCCACTTCAATTAAACATGCAAACATTTTCATAATATGACACCCAGGGTGTGTTGCCATAGTGACTCTAAACCCAGTCATGGCGATACAGAAGCTAACTATTGCATACCCTCTACTCTAACCGGCAGCCTTCCATCCCCTCCTCTGCTTTTGCCCTTGCCCCTTAATGTCTTCTAAACACTATGTAATTTATTTTCTGCACTCACAGTGTGTTGCCTGTTTCTCCTTGCTAGAGATAAGTTTCATGATCAAGGATTTTTGTCACTGCTATTCACTGAGTGTCCTAAGCACCAAAAATAGACTGCATATACTAAGTGCTAAATATGTCTTATTAAATGAATGCATAAGTACTTAGATGACTAGATGGTCAAGTATATTTCTGTGTATATGGATGGATGGATGGATGGACAGATGGATGGATGGACAGATGGATGGATGGATAGATGGGTGGATGGATGACTGATGGCTGGATAAGTAGGTAGATGAATGGATAAATGGATTGTTGAGTGGACAGGTAGATGGTAGGAAGGTGGGTGGATAAATGGGTGGGTGGATGGATTGTTAGGTAGGTAGATGGATGAGTGAGTTGATGGATGATGACGGATCGATGTTGGGAAAGTGGGAGAGTAGATGGATGGATTGGTGGGTAGATGGATGGATGAGCAGGATGTGGGTAGATGAACAGATAGATGGATAGACAGATGAAATGGAGGGCAGGTAGATAGATAAATGGACTGATACGTGGACAGGTGGATAAGTGAGTAGCAAGGTGGGCAGAGGTCACATGTGTACGTGTAGATGTGTAGGTGAGCAGGTGGCTGGATAGATGACTAGGTAGATACCTAGATGAAATAGATGAGTAAGTGGGTACATAGGTAGGAGAGTTGGAAGGTGGATGAGTGGATAGATGATAGAAAGATGGGTGGGTGGATGCATAGGTAGATAAAAGGATGGGTTGGTAGACAGGTAGATGAACGATAGATCAGTAGATTGGTGGAAATGTGTGCTAGAGGATGGGTGTGTGGATAGATGAATGGACAAATGCATGAAAGGACAGATAAGCACCCCACATTCCTCTTGTAGGATCTTCTTTGAAGGCTTCTCCCTGCAGTTCACATAGATGCTGGGCTTCCAAGTCATTCATTAAGCAGTGAGTTTCTTGCCCTCGGAACTTCAGATAGTACACTCACAGGGCACACATGGTCTTCCCCAGCTCCTGGGATGTGAGCTCAGTGGAGAACAGTGCACAATCTGACTGCCAGTGTGACAGTGACCCATTTAGCCAGGCCTCAGGGTGCAGGCACAAATGGAAACCCAACCCAGCTACTCAGATGGGAGATGGGAGCAGCTTCACCAATCCTTGTTTATCTACAATGTCAGTGGCTTGGCTCAGGCCGGGCTGCCACCAAGCCATGTTTACCACAAGCTGGTGACTTGCTTCTGTATTGTGGTTGGAAGGAGCTTGTGAAGAAGAAGGAACACTCATACATCCATGGCTTTTCCTTCTCTCCAGCCAAGCTGTGGCCTCTGCTGCAGCATCCAGGATATGCATCACAGGTCTCAGAAACTCTACATTTTGTCTGCAGCCCCTCACTAGCCAAAGATCAGAGCTAGGATAGAACAGAACACAAAAATAGCTTTGGATAAGAGGCAGTGTGGTGACTTCTCTGTGGTCTGGGCACCAGTAGGGGATCGATTTGGATGAGGCAGGATAGAAGGCATTCCTGTAAGCTAAAGGTCTAATAATAGCCACCTGGACAAATGCATGTCCCCTGTGTTTTAACAAAGGCTTACCACATAGTCATTCAAAGTAGGACCACAGCGAAGGATGTAGGGCTGTGATGAAAGGTTTCTCATAGTACTGATGGGGCGGGGGGAACAGGCTTTAAAAATGACCTATAGTTTCTCATTTCATTTGTTGTTTAGAATCTAGATGTAGATAGAAGTGGACCCCAGAATACAACCATTACTTATTTCTGAAGGATGGGGGCCGGGATCACTCAAACAGCTCTCTTACTGTGTTTTCTACAACATGTCTAATTTTCTCTTAAAGGGTCTAGTGTGTAGTTTTTTTTTTTTGCTAGTGTGAAGAGAAAGAAAAAACAAACAAGAATGAACACTTGTCTGTGCATGGAATATCAATACAATAATGAATGTGGGCAGAACACGAAGAGATGCCCCTCACCAGCTGCCTGAATTAAAGCTGTCAGCAGCTGCACGCTGTGGCCTCTGGAGGGGGCTTGTTTTTTCTAATGCAAGTCTTAGCCTCCCTGAACTGCCAAAGCCCTCCCTCATCTTGCTTCTGAGGCTATGCCAATTAACACACAAGCCTGTCTCCATCTCAGCCTCTTCTGCTCCCAGCCCCTCTCACAGTTTCACCTGTGTCTGTTCTCTTCCGTGTCTACGGTTAGCTCTACCAGAGATGCTCCTGACAACTATGGTGTGCCTAGGCAACTTTTCTTCGTGATTCCCAACCCACAAAAGATTCCCTCTAGGAAGAATCTCCTCCCGCCAAAGCTGACGTCAGATACCCAAAGCTGAACCTGCTGAGAGATGTTCCCAGGAAATAGTTTTGTGCTATCCTTCAGCAAATTCAATGGAGGTTGTTTTGTCCCCCAGTACACTGTGAGTGGTGTGTGTGTGTGTGTGTGTGTGTGTGTGTGTGTGTGTGTGTGTGCAGGATGTATGAGAATAGAGAGACATGATGCTGGGAACTCTAACCATGGTAACAAGTGACTTGGAGGGTCCCCAGGGTCCCGTGAGAACAGGAAGAGGTTTCTTTCACCCAAGTGCATCCTCACTTGGGTGGAGAGGGCATCACTTTCTACTGGGGATACCCAAGGAGCACTGGAGCATTCCATTCCTCCATCTGGGAGCCCCTAGTGGTTTCCTGCATCATGAAAACCATACTCCTTTGTTTTTAAGGAGACAGTACATCTTCAGATAGTCTGTAGACCCCAGTCCTGACACAGCCTCATCCTGAAGCCACAGCCTGTCTCATTCATTGCAGCCCAGCTGTCTTATTGCCTGCCAGCCCCTGCCATCAGATTATGTGCTCTTGTGATCAGAATGGAGAGGGTGATTCTGATTCCTAATGTCACTGCAGAATAAGGAGAAGCTGGCTTGTGCCAGGCAAAGGGCATGCCAAACATGAAGCTGCTGGGTCCCTGGCTTCTCTCACCTGGAAACATACCTAATAAGGGGCTTGCTTTGACACTCATTCCTAGACTTGGAGCTCAGAGCCTTCCCCATCAACCTCACTGCCCCTAAGCGCCATCTGTTGGCTCTGAAAGTCCCGTTACCTTCAGGGATGAGCGCCCCCATCACATATGAGTGCAGAAAGGCCTACGAGCCTGTCTCCTCCCTTAATTCCCAGGGTTAGGCCAACATCTCATCCATGGACTGACCTCACTATGCATTCTGATCTGGTGTTAAATGTACCTATGAGCTATCTGCCCTTAGCTGTGAGTGGTGTGTGTGTGAGTGGTGTGTGTGTGTGTGTGTGTGTGTGTGTGTGTGTGTGTGTGTGTGTGTGTGTGTGTGTGTTTGTGTGTCTGTGTGTGTTTGTGTGTCTGTGTGTGTGTGTCTGTGTGTCTGTGTGTGTGTCTGTGTGTCTGTGTGTCTGTGTGTCTGTGTGTGTCTGTGTCTGTGTGTGTGTGTCTGTGTGTCTATGTGTCTCTGTCTATGTGCCCGTGTCTCTGTGTGGTATGTGTGTGTGTGTGTGTGTGTGTGTGTGTGTGTGTGTGTTGTGATGTGCGTATATATGTGGATATGGCTGTGTTTTGTGGTGTGTTTCTCTCTGTCAGTCTGTGCATAGGTAGGCCAGGGCTTCTTCCTCAGTTTCTCTCTGTCTAATTTTTTGAAACAGGGTCTGTCAAGGTTTCAGATCTGTTGCTGTTAATTTAAAAAGAAAAGCACCCTGTCTAAAAATCAGCTCTGTGCTAGGCAGGAAGTGGGGAGCCTATATTTCAGCTCTCAGCTCTGGGGTACAGTGCAACATTTCAGGGAAATCAGGGAAGCGGAGAGTAAATTTGCCAGTAACATCACATCCATAGTCAAGAGCAGGAAGTGAGCAGCACATGTATGCTTAGGACTCAGCCAGCCTCCTCCATACTAACACAGTCTGGGTTCAAAGCCAGGGAACGGTGCCATCCACTTTCAGGTTGGTTCTTCCCTCATCCATCCAGGCAGTAAACCCCAGATAGATAACCCCCAGGCCAACTCAATCTAGACAGCCCCTCACTGAAACTCTCTCAGGGTGATTCTAGATTTGGCAACTAAAACTAACCATCACAGTGTCTCTAACAGAACCCGGGGCTCACCAACTCACTCAGGCCGGCTAGCCAGGGAGTCCCATGGCTCCTCCTGTCTCTGCCTCCTTGGTACTGGGGCTACAGGTGCGTGCTGCCACACCTAGCTTTAATAGGGGTTCTGGTGGCTGAACTTGGATCCTCACGATTACTTGGCCAGCATTTTACCCACGGCTCTAACACCCCAGCTCCTCTGGGCACACATTAATTTTGCCTGCTATCATCTGTGGCATTCTTTGTATCACCTAGGGGAAACAAATGTTCAGACTCTCATCTCCAACACTAACTAACGGGCTTGAGAATGTTTAAACCGGGCCCACTTCACTCAGGGTGTAAATGGCAAACACTTTGTTCAGCTGCAAAACAAACAACCAAATTTCCTGTGACCCAACCTGGCACCTTTGAATCCTGCCCTTTGTTAAACACACTCCCCATGAGCACAATTAATCCAATTTAGCTCCGCGAGAGAGAAATTACTTCCCTTAATGGTGCCATATTGGAATTAACCAATTCAACGCTTAACCCGTATTCTCTTGTGAGCAGCCATGCTGAAGACTGTCTCCTGGGGACTTTGGAAAAGCCCTTTCAAAGACTGGGTTGGGGGGGTGGGGGGATTTGAAAGATTGGCTAAGAGAAAACATCACTCGTCTCTTCCTATATCCAGGGTAGGATCCAGGTTTAGCTTTGTGATATACACTCAACCACCTGCCCCAGACTGACTGGTAAAATCAATACCCAAAGGATCCTATGTCCTACTACTCCGAGAATAGAGTCACAGTCAGATGGTGTCCCAGGGACAGAAATTGAGCCATCGAAGATGCAGAATCAAAATCAACAGACCTGTTTCTCCTTTGTCCAGGCAGAAGATTTTAAAAGTGCATTCGGATCTTGGCTGGTCCTGCCTGACCTAGACGGCAGTGCTAACATGTAGCTTGGCTGAAGGCAAGGAGGGTCAGAAGAAAGCCAAATGTAGTGTCTCAGTTTGCTTTGACTTTATAAATTCTGCAGCTCCCTCCCCTATGTGTGAGAAGGGAAGAGAAGCGAAATCTCTCTGCCAAGTCAGGAATTCAATTCTGATCCCCTTTGCTCAGCATGGGCTTCCTGGAGTCTCCCTATGGCCATTGCGCGAGCGAACTGGACTTCCCAAGGGCTGAGACAGGAGGAGGGGCAGGTGTCTTGAGAACTGCATTTCTACTCCTCTACAAAGAAGGGGCAGGATGAGATGACACAAGCCGGCATCCCTCTGCATCAGGCCACCTCCCAGGGCCCAGCTCAGGATGAACCCACATTCTTCAGCAAGGTGTTGCCATAGGCTGCCTTAGAATCTTGTCACCAGGACGGATGGCTGCAGTTCAGGAGTGAACAAGGAAGCAAGTCCTGAGCACCCATGCCTGCATTGTCTCTAGAAGCTTCCAACGACGCCCCAGGACTGACACAGCAGCTCTCCCTCCACCTGGTAGACTGGCAATATATCCATGCATTACCTGTGATTCTCAGTGCTGTCCCTGCCCACCCGTCCCTCTCCCCCCACACCCAGCTGTTGCCAAGCCATCAGCAGCTTCTCTGCTGGGTTTGTCCTGTTTCGCATAGCTTGTCTCTTACCTGCCACAAATGCAGCGACAATGTCTTCTGAATAAGGTGGGGTCCCTTGTGAAGTTCTTCCAGTCATTCAAGAAACATTTATATGTGCCACTTAGTGTAGGCAGAGGCAGAAACAGGAGTAGGACAGAGGCTAAAGATGGGGCCAGGGGGAGTGGGGGTGGCAGGGGGAGATCAGCACAACCCTTGAGGAGACCGCAGGGTGTTACACGCTCCTGGGATACAGGCAGCCGGGGAACCAGGGATGGCTTGGGAGTTAAGCCTCTGCAGTCCAAGGTCACAGTGCCCTTTTCTCAGGTTGGGTGCCCTCAGAAGAGCATTGGAGGATTCCATGAGATAATTCCTGAGACCCAGCAGACGCTCTGTCCACACATAGAAAATGTCAGCTCTTGCCTTTATTCTGATCAAAAGCTGAGCTGGGGGCTAGCGCAGCAAGCCACGTGCTCACCATGCAAGCATGAGGCCCAGAGTTCAACCCCAAGAGCATATATAGAAAGAGCAGCTCCTGTGGCAGCAGGCATTTATAATCCCAGAGCTAGGGAGCTGGAGACAGGAGGCTCACTGGCCAGCCAGCCTGGCTTCATCAGTGAGCCTCGGGTGCCAGGGAGAAATCCAGTCTCAAAAGCAAGCTGGACAGCTCTTGAGGAATGACACCTGAAGCTGTTACACACACACACACACACACACACACACACACACACACACATGAGATAGTCCCTGCTGGGCACCAGGCAGGCAGTGACAGCTTAGGCATTATCAGCTCTCACCCTTACCGAGATCAGTCCCACTAGCCTTCAGTTCCAACAGTACTGTAGGCAAAGGCAAGAGCCCGGTCATGTTTCCGGACGTGTTAGGGAGCCAGTGTATGTCATTGAAAGCACAGGGGCCAGCACAAGGTCCGAGACTAAATGAGAGACGGTGGTATCCATGGATAGAAATGTACAGCTTCTCTGACAGCTGTGTACAGAGCAAATTGAAGCGGCCTAGAGTCACATATGCCACCATGGGCTGATTTCAACTCAACAGTAGAGGGTTCTTGGGTGAGGTGAACGGGGCTGGAATGTCCTACAGACCAGTAGAGATGAGAGAGGCTCCAGGTCAGCTAGCTTGAATTTCAACCCTAATTTCTGTCTCTGCTCATGTGACCTTGATCAAGTCACCTGACCACTATGGCTCAGTTTCCTCATCTATACACCGAAGATGCAAGACTATTAGTGTCCCCGGGGTGACATTGATGCTTCTTAACCTGTTAACTTGTCGATTTGGAAGCATGTCCAAACACCTAGCTGTATGCAGTGACCATTGCTTATTGTCACAGAATCAAGAGGAATCGGTGACCATCACACAGACAAGAGAGCAGAAGCTGAAGAAGAGTCAGGAGTCTGGAAGATGGGGTGATGATGTCTGGACAAGTGACCCCAGGAGAAGCGACATAAGGGGAGAGCCAAGTATCAAGGACAGCCAAAGAGGTGAAACAAGGCAAAAACAAAACAAAACAAAACAAAACAAAAAAACTGGGAACAGACGTTGGGTATAAAAAGTTTGCCCTGATGCTCCAGGCAGACATAAGATGCCAAGATGGTTTTGTTAAACGAGAAGATTTGACTTGTTAGATTTTTCTCCCAACTGCAGGGACTCGACAACTCCACTCCACACACCGAGATGCAGGCCAGAAGGCGAGCCCCGCTGCCTGTCAGTCAGAATGAGGCTGTCATCTCTTACACCCTTGAAGCAGCGCTTCAAGAAACTTTGAGCATTTCTTAAGATAAAAGTAGCACGGAGGAATCAACCACCGAGTCAGCTCGATGACATGGGATGTGTTGCTATGACAACCTAACTCCCATTATTTTCAAATCCCATGGCAAAGATCTAGCCAGCCACAGAACTGAATAGGGGCGCGAAGGGGCTTTCTGCCTTTTGTTTGTGGGAGGGAGAAGAGCCATCCTAAAATGGATCTTTTCATTTTCCTTGACAATGAGACAAGACTGAAGCAACAACTTCCCCTGAGGGCTTCTGTACCAAAGAGCCCTGTTCTCTGTCTCCACGAGACAATGAGTTACCTCGGTAGTGGTTGCCAGCAATGTCCCTGTGAAGCATCCTTCTTCAACATGGCAAGCTACTCGATAGGAATTAGCTCATGAATCCTCATGATGAGGGAAGAGGACAGAAATTATTTGTTCTGGGAATCCTGCCTGTGCTACAAGTCAACCATTTACATGGAGCTATATGAATACAGTGCCTATGGAAGTCGGTCCCTCTTCGTTATTTTTATTATATTTTTTATTTCATTTATGTGGTGGTGTTGGGAGGGGTATTATACCAGAATGAGTGTGCCAAGGTACATGTGTGAAAATCAGAGGGCAAATTGTTAGAGTTGGTTTTCTCCTGGAGATCCAACTCAGGCTGCCAGGCTTGGCAGTGACTGCCTGTACCCACTGAGCCATCCTGTCCTGAATGTTTTCATTGTTTGAGCACACCCATCACGATCTCCAAGGTCTGATCTGGTGGCCCGAGTGCCCAGTAAGCACGGTGATCTATTATATGACTAGGAATTACGTCTTCCAAATATTAGTCTCTGGAGAGACACACCCACTGGCTGCTGGACGCTGTGAAATGGTGTCTTCACACTCTGGTCAATCATCAAGAGAAACACTGGTCCTAAAGTAGATTAGAGATTTGTTTAGAGACACAGACACGAAAAGATTCAGGACCTTAAAATAAGCACTCATCAAGTGCTCACCGTGTGCCAGTCGCTGGGTCAGGAGACGTAGCTACTGGGAAAGAAGTCTGTAAATTTCCTTTGCCTGCACCTGTGATGTGGCTTGTTAGACTTACAAAGTCATTTTGGTTTAGCACCTGTTCTTAAATCCTTAGCAACTGGTGGATCCTGATGCTTTAGTCTGCCCATAAACTTCCATCTGTCCAAGCAGGGCGGAAGGCCATGATAACTCAGGGAAAATTAGGTGACTGCCCTGCTCATGTGTATTGTTTTCATTTTCCTTCTCTTGCATTCCATGGGAGTGCACATGGACATCTGTATACTTACATGTATATGGAGGTGAGAGGTGAGAGGTGAGAGGTGAGAGGTGAGAGGTGAGAGGTGAGAGGTGAGAGGTGAGAGGTGAGAGGTGAGAGGTGAGAAGGCAGCCTCAGCTGTCATTCCTCAGATGCTGGCTGCCTTGGTTTTTTTTTTTAAGATGGCGGGGCAGGGGGGAGGTCTCTCATCAGCCTGGAATTTACCTAATAGGCTGAGGCTAGTCATCCAAGGAATATCCTCCTGACTTTATCTCCCCAGCACTGAAATTAAAAATGTATACCACCTTTGATGCTCTTCCAAAGGACCTGAGTTCAGATCCCAGCTACCCACATCAAATGGCTCAAGACTACCTGTAACTTCCAATTCCAGGAGATACAGCGCCTTTTAGACTCTGTGGATAGCTGCAGGCACAAGCATACACACACACACACACACACACACACACACACACACACACATGATCGATACATACATACATACATACATACATACATGAAGACATACATAATATGTTTAATATGCACTCTCACATCTGGCTCTTTTACATGGGTTCTGGGGATCAAACTCAGGCCCTTCTGCTTTCAAAGAAAGCACTTTAGCACCCAAGCTCCCCTCCATGCGTCAGGTGCTGACTTTTTAAACAGGGCATGTTGAGTTTGGAAGAAAACGTCTTTATTTAGTGCCAAAGGCTCTCCTCTTATCAACAGCAGAAATTCAGAGTCTGTTTTGGTTTGAGATAGCTGTAAAAATCCTAACGATAAAGCGGGTTGGTCATGTTTCAGTCCCAAGCCAGCTGGGGTTGGGGGTGGCGAGTCCTCTGCCTCTGCCCGCCATCACCGCAGTCCTGATGCAGAGGCAGATGTAGGAAGCACTTTGTTCATAACTTGCGGGCTGCTGCCAGAGCAGAGGGTGAAGAGTAACAACAGAACAAGTCTAAGCTCCTCAACTGTTCTTTTCCTGTTGCTGTTATAAAATAAAAATACCCCTCCCAGAAAAGCAACTTAAGGAAGAAGGAATGGGTTCTAGCTTATAGTTCTAGAGTACAGCAGGAGCTTGGAGAAGCCGCTCACACCACATCCACAATCAGGAAGCAGAGAGGGGTGAATGCACACTGATGTACAGTTCCCCTTCTCCATTTAGAGCCTTCAGGATCCCAGTCAAGGAAAAGAGGCTGCCCACGGTAGGTGGGTCTTCCCGCCTCAACCAACCAAACCAAGATCATCTTCCACAGGCATGTCCTTGTCCCATGATTCTGTCAAGTTGGCCATTAACACTAACCATCATAAAGAACACACGGCTCTAAACAGGGGACCTCAAGCTACACATAAGCAGGTCCCTGACACACGCAATACGCAACACCCCCAAGTTGGACAATGTGTATAAATCTGTGCCCTGCACTAAGCTCCCCTCAGCTTCACTTTCCTCTAGAATGAAGAGACAAACTGACTGGAGATGGGGCAGAGATCACCTACATCTGGTTTTCTAGACACACATCATTACCATAAACAATTGTACCCAATAGTACAGAGAGTGAGGCTCTGGTATGTGCTCGCAATCCATGGGATAGATCCAGGGAGGCCAGCCAGATTCCCAGAGAGCTTGGCAGTCTGTGCTCCTCTCTGGTAAGCAGCAGACACCAGCAACATAATCTCACTGGAAGCGACCAGTGTTCCCACCATTTCACCAAAGTCAGAGGATAAAGAAAGACAAAAGTTGCCTTCTTACTGCAGGTCAGATTAACTCCCTGGCACACCTGGTTCTTTTCTATCGCTAGCCCTGTGCAGTCGCAGACGCCATTGAACAAAATGGATAAATGCGTCACACAGTTATATTAACAGTCACCCCTTGTCTTCCCAATATTTTGGCTACATTTTTTTTATTTCAAAAAATCCAAACAGCTATAATTATAAGTTAACTATCTGACAAGACAGCTGACTGTGGCCTGTAAAAAGCAATTATTTTGACATTGATTATTTTCTACATGGGAGCAGAGTATCATAATTGTAGTTTGCTAAAAGCGATCGCCACCTTCTAGGATGCACTCCTGATTTGGCTGGAGTTAATTAATGAGTGTTGTGGTGGGGTGGGGGAAGGTGAAGCAGACACACCGTTTAACATACAAATTAATTGACATGAAATAAATTAATACGTTTAATTTAAATGTTATTAATCTACCAAACAGAGAGAAACAGGCAAGGGGCTTCCGGATCCACAGCATTAGCATCGGCTACAGGGATGTCACCCAGTTACCATGGCAACTACCTCATTAGGCTTCCTGGGGAAGCCAGCACATAGATAGCATGGGGCTCAGGAACAGTGGGCAAAGGATTCCAGACATCAGATAGAAAATCAGAAATGCCAACTAGAAGAAAGCAGTGCTTTGAGGGTGGAAGTGGGAAGAAGTTGTTTATCTATAGGTGACCCTGGCTCCAGCCTATAGCCAATAAAATTTTTTTAAACACTTTTTTAAAAAAAGGAAGGAAGGAAGGAAGGAAGGAAGGAAGGAAGGAAGGAAGGAAGGAAGGAAGGAAGGAAGGAAAAGGACCATCCAACATTTTTTAAGGTAATGGAGAAGCAGATCATCATACAATATCAAGGTGGTTTAGGGGGAGTAAGGAAATGGCTTGCTCGGTAAAGAGCTGGATCTGCAATCACAGGCACCTGAGTTCAGATACCAGCATCCATGCAAAGAGCCAGATGCGACAGTGAATGTCTACAGTTCCAGCACAGGGTAAGTAGATGGTGGCTCACTGGAGCTCTGAACTGGCCAACCAACCTAGCTGAATTGTGAGCCCCAGATTCAGTGAGAGGCCCTATCTCAAATAACAGGCATAGATAGGGGTTGGGGAGTTTTCTTAGCAGGTAAAACTGCTACCCAATGCAAGCCTTTCGACCTAAGCTCAATCCCCAGATCCCACTTAAAATTCCAGCCAGAGTGGTGAACATCTGTAATCCCAGCATGCCCAAAGCATGTCCAAGGAGAAGAGGAGAGGCAGAACCAACCAGAAGTCTTAGAGGCAGCCAGCCCTGAGTAGAGTATGGGGTGTGGTCACAGAAACAAGAGAGACACGGACCCCATGAGTTAGGAGAGAGCCAACCCCTAAACGTTGTCCTCTGCTTCTAATTACATGTCATGAAATTTGTGTCACATGTTCCCTGACACTCTCTGTTTCTCTCTCATACATACACAAAGTAAATAACTAAATAAGGGCAGAAAGTGACTGAAGAAGACACCCAACATTAACCCCTGACTTTCACAGGTACACTGATATGCGTGTGCGCGCACACACACACACACCCATGTGTGCACATGCATACACATACACACACGGAATAAGTGTAATTTTAAAAGTATAAAGACATTTGTTGGAAAGCTAAGTAACCATTGACGCAGAGAGAGAAGAAGATGCAGAGAGATGAGAGCCTTTGCCCGTCCAATATAGCAGCCATTAGCCATTTGGCTGTTTCCATTTAATGAGAATAACACTTGATAAAATAAAAGTTCGATTACTCAGCCATCCTCACTGCATTTCGCTGCTCAATAACCGCATGTGGCAGCTTGCCACTAAACTCAGAATTCCAGGGGCTGAATGAAGAGATGGCTCATGGGTTAAGAGCACTGGCTGCTCTTCCAGAGGAAGCCATACTCCTACAGTGAGACACAAGGTAGAGACAGGAGAATTCCCCACAAGGTGCAGTGTGCAGCAGGGAACAGAGACTGTCACCAACACCAATAATGTGAAGACAGGGACTGTGGCCATACTCTGATCTCCATACAAGTGCTGTGATGAACACACACACACACACACACACACACACAAACAACCATGTGCACTCGTGCAGAACAATTAATCAATAGCCTGACAACTGCCAAGGGAGCTTTCGAGTTTACTTAGCTGATTCTTCCTGGTCCGACAAGCAAAGCCGAGTGATCTTTTCTTGATATTTTCAAAGGATTTTATATTAACAAAATCTCCCATGATGCAGTGCTGCTTCCTTGGCCATTACTTGATAACAGCTGTGTGAACTTTCATGGAGATAATTAATCATCATTTGCTTCCCGGTGGCTGAGCCTTGGGGCTGACTCTAACTTGTTACTGTTGATAAACAGGGAGGTATTGAGGACTGTTCTACACGGAGCTTTCTCTGGGTCATGGACCTAGAGGTTCTCTCTTGTCGGTACCACTTACAAGCCTTGCTTCAGCCAGGGCGTGCTTACATTCTGGCAGACACGAAGCCAAGCAGGACTCTCTCCAGTGGGTCTTCTTGGGGCTTTGGGGCCCATTTGGGTGGAAGAGGCTTTAGAATGTAGGATTTTCCCAAAACTTCATAGAGAGTGTGGAAATCCTGCATTTTCTATTAGCTGCCAGCAACGTTCTAGCTCATTGTGATGACTCAAAGGCTCCAATGTCCCAGTGGTGACCTCCACCCATTTACTGTCTATCATCTTCTTCCTTGATTTCTCTGACTCCAGTGAGAGTTCCTCTGCAGAGAACCTCAGAGCAGAAGAGGTCTTGAGAGTCAGCCCTGCCTGCAGGACCAGCTCCAGGTGTGTGGAGCACACTCATCTTCCTCACTCTGTCCTCGAGATCTTTAGTGTTGGTTACCTACCATGAAGTCTGCTCCTATGACTCCTTTAAAACACCCTTTTCATTTTAGTCTCCTTCTGCTTCCTCTCTGCAACTCCTCATATGTCATTCTCTAGACAGGACCCTCTGGGAGAGGTGCCACAACCAAGGGGTGAGATCGCATGCTCAGAACTAGACTGGTCAGCTCAGAATCCTGCCTGAGTCCCCTTTTTGCTGTGTCACCCCAGACAATGTATTTTCAGGCCGGAGAAACACAAATCCTCCTCTACAGAATGTACTGTGTGTAAGAATAAAGCTCCCATGGACCTCTGAGGCTGCTATGGGTAACTTTGTAGACCTACTAGGAAAGAAATTAGCATTGATGCTGCTACTGCCATGGCTTCCATCAAGGACCACACAGAGTCGAAAAAAGCAGTCTATTTTAAAGAAGAGGAGATGTCTGCAAATCTAGAGGGCTTAGACAACCTGCTTCTTCTAGCTTCATGGAAGAACAGGTTTATTTACCTTACATTTCCAGGTTGCAGGCCATCACTGAGGGCAGTCAAGGTGGGAACACAAGAAAGAAGCCTGAAGGCAGGCCCACTTGCTATTTTGTTTGTACAACCTTCCTTCTGACCAGCCGAGGAGACACAGCAGGAACCCTGGAGAAGCCTTGTTTACTGACTTGCTCAGTGTTCATGCTTAGCTAGCTCTCTATAGTGGTTTGACTATGAAATGGTCCACATAGGCTTGAGTGTGGAACACTTGGTCTCCAGTTGGTGGCGCTGTTTGGGAAGGTTACCGGAAGTGTGCAGCTTTGCTGGAGGAAGTGTGTCACTGGGAACAGTTAGAAACCTAACTATATTATACTTCCAGTTCTTCTCTCTCTCTCTCTCTCTCTCTCTCTCTCTCTCTCTCTCTCTCTCTCTGCTTTCTGTATGTAATTAAAGAAGTGATATCTTTTGTTTGGTTTGGTTTGGTTTGGTTTTTTTTTTCAAGACAGGGTTTCTCTGTGTAGCCCTGGCTGTCCTGGAACTCACTCTGTAGACCAGGCTGGACTCGAACTCAGAAATCCGCCTGCCTCTGCCTCCCAAGTGCTGGGATTAAAGGCGTGCACCACCATGACCTGGCTAAACTTCCTGCTCCAGCCTCCTGTCTCAAAATTTCTCCCACTATTATGGAATTCCTGTCTGGAACCATAAGCCAAAATAAACTCTTCCATAAGTTGCTTTTAATTGTGGTGTTTTTTATCACAGCAACAGAAAAATAGCCATTTCACTTTCTTATGAGACTACCTGCCCGGGCAACCATGCTCCCCATAGTAAGCTGACAAGACAATCAACTGACAAGACAATCTCACACGGGTATGCCCACAGGCTAATCTGATGGAGATAATTCTTTCATGTAGATTTTCCTCTCGGATGACTCTAGGCTGTGTCAAGCTGACCAAGCTAACAAGGACACTTCTTGAAAGTCACCAAGGAAGTCTATGGCTAATTATACCATGATCTGTTTCTCCACAAAGCTATGTGCCCTCCTGTCTGTGAAATCTAGACAACTGCATCTCTACTGTATTGTTATTGTTGTTGCTAACTGTTCAAGCCATTTGAAAGTTCATGCCACAGTGTCACTGAAGAGAAGAAGCAAAGAGGAAAATCTTGTTTGTGCCACCAATGGGGTTAGCCCAAGGCCTTTGGTCTTCAAACACACACACACACACACACACACACACACACACTTACACACACAAACTGTATTGTAAAAAGCATAGCATCATTTGACGTGTGGGATACACAGGGTTTGTTTTGTGTTTCCCGCTACTGTAGGTGGTCTGAGGGACCTATTCCCTGAAGCAGGCCAATCTTAACAGTGAAGATTACTTCTGCTCATTGTCTCCTCGTGGTTTTCACAAGACCGCAGCCTTCAGGCTAACATTTATACAAAGCTTACAGTGGATTTGCAAAGATGATGCTGTCGAAAAACATTTTAAACCTGTCAGATCAGATACAAACACCACAACTGGGTTTAATGAATTGGGAGGGGGCGGGGAGAAAAGTCAGTTTTGGTCACAGTGGAAGAACAAGCTGGTAAGAGCATGTCACTCGCACACTACTACAGCTGTCCCAGCAAAGCCAACCCTCTTCACCTACCCTGACCACACTCGGCAAGATACAAAATCAATTCTGTGTTTACCAGGTGCAGTGCAGGCCGAATGGCTGACATCATTGCTTATGCAACACGGAACGCGTAGCTGCACTGCACCCGAGGAACCTTTATTTAAAAAGAAGAAGAAGAAAGAAAGAAAGGAGAACATGTTTATTCAGTTCCCATTTCCTCCTGGAGAATATCGACCCCGGGGAAAACCATTTCCAGTTTGCATCTCATGAGCGCAAATACGTTCCGAGTTTCTATTTGCGATGCGGCGCTAGAGTGGATTGGCTTTCCCTCTCGGGAATGTGAAGAGACTATCTCCTAACCAGGCTTGAGAAGTAATGAGATACTGACCGCCCCGACACCTGCGCCAGCTTCTTCCATCAGAAACGTTGCTCCTCGGAAATTTGCCTTCCAAATTTTGGAAATAACACCCTAGCATGTTCTGAGGTAATGATTCCCCACACACAGTCAGCCTCGGGATTGTCTAGGAAGTTTAGGAAGACAAAGATCGGCACCCTTGCCCACGCTCATGACCCTGGCTTTGGGGTCTTTCATTAGCAGTCAAGGAGATTTTCATTTACTCTGATTTAGTTACTTGTCTCGTTGCTATAACAAAATATGTAAAAAGAGAAGCTTTCAGGGAGGAGGCTTTACTGGGGCTCACAGTGAGGATGCAGTCCATCGGGCCCATGGGAATGAGGCTGCTTGTTCATCCACAAGGCGACCAGGAAGCAGGAATAGGACAAGAAGTGGGGCGGGGCTTTAGGAATAGGACAAGAAGTGGGGCGGGGCTTTAAACTCAAGGCCCTCCCCCTAGCAACCAACTTCTTTACTTAAGCCTCACTTTCCAAAGGTTCCACAACCTCACCAAACACTGCTCCTCAATTAGGGCTGAACTGTTCACAGAATCCTGAAGGGCACAATTCCCCTTCAAACTATAACATTCTGCCCATGGCTCTCGGTACATTTAGCCCAGCACTGTTCATAAACCTGATATCCTTCTTAACACTCCATGCAGCATCTTTACTGAACACCAAAACCTCACCATCCGAGGACCACGTATTTAAACAAACCGTGACGCAAATGTTAGCAAATAGCTCGTCTCATTGGCCTGCTCCTAAGGGCTTGGCAGTTGCTTACGTCATCATCTGTCGCTGCTCAGTGCATGCCAGGTGTGTGCTGTGGATAAGGGTCCCCAGCCACCCCAAATTTCTCTGTTCTTGTGTCTCTGTCCATCATGTCTGTCAGTTGGTCTCTCTCTCTCCCCCTCCCCTCACCCTCCCTCTCCCCTTCCCCTTCCCTTTCCTTTCTCCCTCCCCTTCCTCCTCCACCCTCTCTTTCTCTGCCTTCTCTCCTGTGTCTCTCTCAAGTTCCCTCTCTCTGTCTGTCTGCCTATCTGCCTCCCTGTGTCCCTGCATGTCTGCCTCTATCTCTCCTTCATGTCCCCATTCTAAGATTTTCACTTTCCCTCCCCCAATAAACCTCTTAAACCAGATCTGTTGCATGGCCTAATTCCTCAAGGTACAGCCTTGGCACTGCCCGCCAAAGGTACCGTACCCCTTGCTCACATTTTATCCTGCCAACAAACCTCAGTCAAGAACTTCTGCTTAAAGCTCCCGGTGTACAAGGGTTCCTTGGAAATTTATTTCAATGCGGATACTGATCTTGGGAAAGACTTGACTCACTATTCATGCCCTGGAGGAACTGGCCCAGCTCTGAACAGCAAAACCCTTGCACAGGCATGGCTAATCAGTGGGCTATCCAGCAAGGTTTGGAATTTGGGGTTGCCATTGTGTGTTGGGTGGTATTGGCTGTAGCATCTCATGAGAGGATGTCAGGGATGCTGCTTAACATTCCACAGTACACAGAATGGGCCCGTGAGAGCAGCCCAACAAAGCCGAAACCCCATCAGACTCTGAGCTGAGAACTCTGACCCTCACAGTTTCAGTGGAAAATGACAATGGAGATCCTGTCTCACAAAAACAGCTTGAAATTACAGTCACCACCACATTGCCTAGACAGAGAAAAAGTGCAAAATTATCATCCTGCACAGAGCAGTGGCCACCAGGGGAATCCCGATTAACATAGTATGAAGAGTAACCCACACAGGTGACCCCCAGGCACCCACAGGAAAGGGACATTAGCACTCCTACAAACGTGCTGCTGTTCCAGAATCTCAAATGATAGTCTGAATTTTTTCTCTCTCTCTCTTCTTATTCCAAGATTGTAAAACCATGGAGACCCACAGGGGAAAAATACTAGGCTGGAAATCAGATTTCAAATCTCCCTGGTGTCCCAATTAATTAAAACTAGAATCTAAAGAGAGTTGGGCATGGAAGTGTAAATTACCTTACCTTTCATGGATTATCTGGGGCAGGGAGCTAGGCCTTCACTGCCTATCCAATGCAACAGATTCAGATTCCTTTGTTTAGTTACAGAAACCATTAGCTGGTCCCCTTGACAAGTTTAGTTTTATTATGCTACCGGGCTGGGTGCTTTAAAAATACTGTGATGGTTTGTATATGATCTGCCCAGGGAGTGGCAGGATTAGAAGGTGTGGCCCTGTTGGAATAGGTGTGTCCCTGTGGGTGTGGGCTTTAAGACCCTCATCCTAGCTGCCTGGAAGCCAGTATTCTGCTAGCAGCCTTCAGATGAAGATGTAGAACTCTCAGCTCCTCCTGCACCATGCCTGCCTGGATGCTGCCATGTTCCTACCTTAATGATAATAGACTAAACCTCAGAACCTGTAAGCCAGCCTCAATTAAATGTTGTCATTATAAGAGTTGCCTTTGTCATGGTGTCTGTTCACAGCAGTAAAACCCCAACTAAGACAAATATTATGAAGAAATGGGGCTTCCTGGTCATCCTGTCTGAGATGAGAAACGGGTTTGTCCTGCAGATCTGGGGAGACTTGGTTAAAGACAGATGGGTTGACAAGTGACCATGCAGTCTAAGACACTTCTAGAAGTGAGTATGCCATAGGATAAGGGACAGGTGGCCAGAACTTTGGGACCTGGCATTCTTTGTCCTTGGCCCCACCTTAGCAGGATGATCTGTAGTTTATTAGTTACTGTTGGGTTCCAGCATCTCTCCGTACCTACTTGCTACAGCGTCCTGGCTGGAATACCCCAGCCCCTTATCCTGAACTCTCCAGCCCAAAGAGCTGGGTTGCCCTTTCCCCAGCTGCCCTGGTGTAAGCTAACCATTTTGTTTACCTGGCCCTACCTTCTGTCTTTTAGGCATTCAGGCTGCTACATCCAGCTCCCCTCTCTCTCCATCTCCCCTCCTCTTCCCCTTCTCCTCACACTGCTCAGGGTCATGTCCGCTCCGGACTGTCCTAGATGTCCCTGCCCCTGCTGCTCAGCTTTCTTTCTTCTTTTTACTCATCCTGGGACCCAGCCCATTGAACGATTCGACATTTAGGGTGGGTCCTCTCACCTCAATTAACCTTATCTAGATAATCTCTCAGAGATATGCCCAGAGGACTGTTTCCATGGTGATTTTAAATCCCATCAAGTTATTAATCAGGGTTTGCCATTATATGCTAAAAGCATTTCCAGACAGTAGGGGCTAAACAAGGAAACTGGAAAATACCTGCTTCTCAGGAGAAAGATATCAAGACACTCTGTAATCAGAGTGGTGGCCAAGCCACATCTGGCCCATTCCGGTGGGGAATACTGAAGGAGAGTCCTATCAGCCAATCATGGTTCAGGATTCAAGCTCCTGGCCTTTCCTTTATCCTGATGGATAAAGCTGAGGGTGTGGAGACTTGACTGAAGCATGTGTAGAAGTTTGTGGCTAAAACAGATGGGGAAGGAATGAAGGGGCGTGGCTGGGAGAGGATAATATGATGGTTTGCACAGGTATTTGCATACTTGGTCCCCAATTGATGCTGCTGTTGGGGAGGTTTAGAAGATGCAGCCTTGCTTGAGGGAGCTCATCACTAGAAGCAGGTTTGAGAGTTTAAAGACTCATGTCATTCCTAGTGTTACTGTTGTTTTTGTGCTTGCGGTCCACGATGTGAGCCTTTAGCTTCCTGCTTCCGTCGTCATGCTTACCACTAAAACCATAAGCGCAAATAAACCATCCCTTTTATAAGTTGCCTGGCCATGCCTTCCTCTAACCTATGACAATACCCTTGTACACATCCCCTTTCCTCCTGAAGAATATCCAGCACTCAGGCAATTTGGCCCAGATGAGCTGATCATAGTCTTCTTGAATTTAACAGTGAGTTTATGAACCAAATGGGATCAATCGGTATACTCTGTTACTCTAGGCTTCGAATGATTCAGGCAGGAACCCATAGTCCTGAGCAGATCAGCGGTGAACCTTAAATCTGGGTATTGCTGGAAGCTCTCTTTTGCTGGAGATGTGTCTTGTGAGCATGTCAGAAGCCTGGAGCTACCTGTGGCCTTCACTATAGTTTGCCCAGGGGAGGAGTTGGTATAGCTAAAGAGAAACTGTGCCCTGGAGACATTGTTGAACCCCTGAAAACAGCCATGCCTGACACTTGACCTGCCTCTCCAAAGACATCTACATAGATAAGCCAATAACTCTCTTCTTAAACAAGTTGAGTTATGCTTATAATTCATAGATCTATGAATAGTAAACTATACTGGCTGGTTTTGTGCCAACTTGACATAATCCTGAATCATCAGAGGAGGATCTTCAGTTGAGGAATTGCCTCCATGAGATCCAGCTGTAAGGCACGTTCTCAATTAGTCATCAATGGGGGAAGGCCCAGCCCATAGCGAGTGGTGCCATCCCTGGGCTGGTGGTCCTGGGTTTTATTAGAAATAAGGCTGAGTAAGCCATGGAGAGCAAACCTGTAAGCAGCACCCTCCAGGGCCTCTACATCAGCTCCTGCCTCCAGGTTCCTGCCCTGCTTGAATTCCTGTCCGGACTTTCATTGGTGATAGATAGCAATGTTGAAGTGTAAATGCAGTAAACCCTTCCTTCCTCAGCTTGCTTTTTGGTCATGCTGGGTTTTTTGCAGCAACAGAAACCCCAACTAAGACACATACTCTCAGCAATATTCACTGGGGTATCCCTAGAGAGCCCCCAAAGGATGCAAATTCAATTATTTCTTCTCAGTGGCTATAGGCTGGCCAATCTCATCTCTAAGCAATATCAAAAGGAACCAGGTTGACACAGCCACAGCCACAGCCACAAGTCTACACCAAGTACTCCCACTGCCACTTAACACTCAGGGAACACCTACTGTCAACTGACACATCAAGTCACTAAGTATAATGGCTTAGCACATCCTCTGTACTTGGCCATGAAGTCAATCTGCACTATCATTAATGAAGTCAGATCAGATTTTTTTTAATTAAATCTATTCTTTTATCCTGTGATGGGAAGATGGCTCAGCATGTAAGAGCACATACCACTGTTGCAGAGACCTGAGTTCCATTCCCAGCACCCACACCTTCCTGCAAATCCAACTCTGAGAAATCCAGCTCGAAGAGATCTGAAACCCTCTTCCGGCCTCTGTGGGCACACTGTACTCACATGCAGAGTATATATATATATATATATATATATATATATATATATATATATATATATATATATATTTACATATATATTTTTTAAAATAAAATAAATCTTAAACAATAAAGTAGTGTACTCTGACCATTGCCATTTTCTTTTACTGATACAATTTGTCCCTTGGGGCAAACAAAACATTCAGAGCACACTCTCCCCATAAGATGTAATCTAATATTCTGAAAACAAAACAAAAACAAACAAGCAAAACAGGGAGCCATTAGAAGACATGATTCCCATTAAGCCAACACACTGTGTACACGGCAGTTAACAAATATTTGGGGGCTTGGGTTGCTTCTTTTTTTTTTTTTCAAGTATCCAATATAGATTTTAAAATCCTGTTAAATTATGCAATGGATTTCTAGCCAGTAAGTTTGAAAACATGGATTAAGTTTCTTCTGACCTTTTGTTAGCCAGTGTTAATTAATTCTATATAAGAAAGAACTCGGGAAGACTCAAATGCCACACATGTGTAAGCTGCCAGGAAGATCACATTTAGCTGTTATTGTTAGCTCTACAATATCTCCCCAAAGGGCTAAGGTCAAGTTTGCATTTAGAGGTTACTAATTGCTCTCTGGGCTTGTGTGCCTGTTTTGCATGTCAGTAAATGGCGTAGAAGAAAAACTTTGCATTGTTAAATCTTCATGTCAGCTCACTCAACTGGTGATAGACCAGCTGTTAAGAGCACTGGCTGATTTTGCAGAGGATCCAAGCTAGGTTCCTAGCACTCCCATTATGGGGTGGCTCACAGCCACCTGTAACTTCAGTTCCAGGGGTCTGATACCCTCTTCTGCCCTGTATGGGCACCTACACATGCATGGCAGACACACACAGACACAGACTCACACAAATAAATAAGTAGATGTATAGATAAAGATAGATAGATAGATAGATAGATAGATAGATAGATAGATAGATAAAAAATTTTAAGTTTTCATTTAACTCTTGAGTTCATCAACTGGGAGAAATCAACCCACCCAAATGGAAACAGAATCCCTCTGTTCTCCTCTAATTTAGACTAAGCATCCAAATGCCTGTGTTAAAGGCATTTACTTGAAGTAAGAGTCTCTGTGCACATGTGCCTTCCTGTATGTGTGCCTGTATGTTTGTGTGTGTGTGTGTGTGTGTAAATAGATAAGGAAAAAGAAAGAACACCTACCCAAGTCCCTCCCATAGGAGGAATTTCATCCTTTCTAGAATTATCTGGCAACAATACTCAAAATGAAACCTGTCTAGTTTGAAAATCTTTAAGGAGCATCCCATAAGACGTTCATCTGAATAAGGCATTGAGCGCCTCCTAATTTCATAATAGTCTAAAGGCATCCTATTTTGATATTTAAAAGAAATAGTCCTTCAAGCATAAATGTCAAGATCGGCATGAATCAGACTGCTCAGTTTTGTTTAAAGACATTTTGTTGGGTTTATTTTGTTTGGTTTTTGTTCTGCTTTGTTTTGGTATTTGGGCTACTCAGCTAAAATTTACTGGCATGTCAGAAAATATATTTGAAAAAAGAAAAAAGAAAAAAAGAAAATATATTTGTTTCTAAATGACTAAGGGGAAAAAAAGATGAACATATTTCCTTAAAAAGAAAAAAAGAACCTTGAGATTCCACCTCACTCCAGTCAGAATGGCTAAGATAAAAAACTCAGATGACAGCAGATGCTGGCGAGGATGTGGAGAAAGGGGAACGCTCCTCCATTGCTGGTGGGACTGCAAGCTGGTACAACCACTCTGGAAATCAGTCTGGAGGTTCCTCAGACAATTGGACATAGTACTACCGAAAGATCCAGCAATACCTCTCCTGGGCATATACCCAGAAGATGTTCCAACTAGTAAAAAGAACACATGCTCCACTATGTTCATAGCAGCCTTATTTATAATAGCCAGAAGCTGGAAAGAACCCAGATGTCCCTCAACAGAGGAATGGATACAGAAAATGTGGTACATTTACACAATGGAGTACTATTCTGCTATTTAAAAAATGAATTTATGAAATTCTTGGGCAAATGGATGTATCTGGAGGATGCCATCCTTAGTGAGGTAACCCAATCACAAAAGAAGTCATTGGATATGCACTCACTGATTAGTGGATATTAGCCCAGAAACCTAGAATACCCAAGATACAATTTGCAAAAGACAAGAAAATCAAGAAGGAAGACCAGCATGTGGATACTTCATTCCTCCTTTGAATAGGAAACAAAATACCCATGAAAAGAGTTACAGAGACAAAGTTTGGAGCTAAGACGAAAGGATAGACCATCTAGAGACTACCCCACTGGGGGATCCATCCCATAATCAGTCACCAAACTCAGACACTATTGCATAGAACAGCAAGAGTTTGCTGAAAGGACCCTGATATAGCTGTCTCATATGAGGCTATGCCAGTGCCTGGCAAATACAGAAGTGGATGCTCACAGCCATCTATAGGATGGAACACAGGGCCCACAATGGAGAAGCTAGAGAGAGAACCCCAGGAGCTGAAGGGGCCTGCAACCCTATAAGAGGAACAACAATATGAACTAACCAGAACCCCCAGAGCTCGTGTCTCCAGCTGCATATGTAGCAGAAGATGGCCTAGTCGGCCATCATTGGGAGGAGAGGCCCCTTGGTATTGCAAACTTTATAAGCCCCAATACAGGGGAATGCCAGGGCCAAGAAGTGGGAGTGGGTGGGCAGGGGAGCAGGGCGGGGGTGGGGGGGGAGGGTATAGGGAACTTTCGGGATAGCATTTGAAATGTAAATTAAGGGCTGGTGAGATGGCTCAGCGGGTTAGAGCACCTGACTGCTCTTCCAAAGGTGATGAGTTCAAATCCCAGCAACCACATGGTGGCTTACAACCACCCGTAACAAGATCTGACGCCCTCCTCTGGTGCGTCTGAAGTCAGCTACAGCGTACTTATGAAGAATAATAAGAAATGAATCCTTGGACCGGAGAGACCAACTGGACGGAGCAAGCCAGGCTGTCCGGAGAGAGCGGAGCCGAACGGGGACGGCTGGAGCAAGCGGGGACGCCGGAGCTAGCAGGGCCGGAGCGAGTGGGGCTGAACGGGGATGGCCGGAATGAGTGGGGCCAAACTGGAGCAAGCGGAGCCGATCGGAGCGAGCAGGGCTGGCTGGAACAAGCCGGGGCCGTACGGGGGCGGCCGGGAGCAAGTGGGGCTGGCCGGAGCGAGCGGGGTCGAGCAGAGCGAGCGGGGTTGACCGGAACAAGGGAAAAAAAAGAAATGTAAATTAAGAAAATATCTAATAAACAAAAGTATGGGAAAAAAGAAGAGGTGAGTGCCAAGAGCTACCAAGTCAACAAAACACTCACCCTACAGACCTGTGTCTGCTACCCGGAATCCAAGAGAGATACCAGGCGTGGGACGTACAGTTTTGGTCCTAGCAACTGTGAAACAGAAGATGAAACCCTGAGTTTTGCTGAGCAGTCAGCCTAGCTTACTCAGTGAGTTCCAGGCCAAAGAAAGATTCTGTCTGTAAAACAAAGATGGGGCTGGAGAGATGGCCCAGCAGTTATGAGTATTTGCTGCTCTTGCAGAAGACATAGGTACAGATTCCAGCATCCACATGACTACCCTCACACATCTTTAACTCTAGCTCTAGGGGAGCTGATGACTTCATCTGGCCTCGGGAGGACCGTATTCACTTATGGAAATGCAAGCAAAACACTGATAAGTATAAATAAAATAGAAATAACTAAATTTTTTTCAAGTGGACTGTGCCCAAGGAACCACACCAGGTCAACCTCTGGCCTCTCTCCAACACTCATGTGTGCAGGTGCATGCGTGTGCATGCTAATCCATCCACGCAAACATGTGCGTGTGCACACACGCACACATACCATTATTTTTAAACAGGAACTAGCATTCACCAGAGATAAGATCTACTCAAACGTAGCGCCTCTGTTACCTCGTCTGCCCATTGGAGACAACTACACGATCCCTCGGATGCTCCAATCCTCGTCTGCCCATTGGAGACAACTACACGATCCCTCGGATGCTCCAATCCTCGTCTGCCCATTGGAGACAACTACACGATCCCTCGGATGCTCCAATCCTCGTCTGCCCATTGGAGATAACTACACGATCCCTCGGATGCTCCAATCCTCGTCTGCCCATTGGAGATAACTACACGATCCCTCGGATGCTCCAATCCTCGTCTGCCCATTGGAGATAACTACACGATCCCTTGGATGCTCCAAAGTCCAAGTTAATTCACACAATGACTTTTAACCTGAGCCTGCATCAGTCTTTCTCAAACATCAGCTGCTTATTATAAAGATTGTCCTTCTGCCTACTGCCCAACATCCAGGTGACCAGAGCTTAGCAACAGCAGCTGCAGCAGGTGGCTTGCGAGCAGTCTTGGGAAAGGTGCCCAGAACCAACATCCTCAAGCTTGAGAGCCCCGGATGATAAGAAATTCTGCTTTGTGTTAAGTTCGAAGTATGAAAACAGATACGGAAGGCTTCTCCCTCAGTGAAAACCTTACCCCAGTCATCAGTTTGGGAGGAAAATGGTGTTTGGGATGGTTGCAAATGGTTTACTATGGTCCTTACCACAGTAAAGAACTATAGTGTAGAAGGGCAAGGGCTGCAGTGAGCTTAATGGCTCCTCCAGACGTAGTACATATGCTCTGTGGTCAGACAAATTGGGCTTAAGAGTTACATCTGCATGGTGCTCTTGGGAGGGCCCCACAGCCCCTCCTCCATCCTAAGAGAAGACATAGGGTCAAGGTGCAGAAGAGATGCATGTGTCTGGAATACAGTATGCACACAACTAATGTAGGCTGCCTCCTGCCTTTCCTGTCTGGTGCCGAGATTACAGAAGCTCTTCTGGCTACTTTCTGAGTTCAAGCCTAAGTCAGAAAGTGAATGTTTATACACACAGATTTGAGAGCGCTGAATCCTTTGTAGATAACTAAGAATAAAGCTAGACAGCAAATGGTCAGAGGAGGGCGTAGCTGGGAGAAGCCATGCAAACCTGACCACCTGAATTCAGATCCCTAGAACCCAGGTCATAAAAGCCACATTTGGTAGCATGTGTTTATGATCCTAGCACTTCTATGGTGAGGAGGGAGGCAGAACCAGGAGAGTCCCCTGGAAACTTTCGGTCCAGCTCTCTAATGCCCCATGGTCTCTGGTCATGTGGAGTGTTTCTCGGGAAGCCCCCAGGTCCTGGTGTGATGGAGAGAGATCACAGAGCCCTAGAACAAGAAGAACCAGACTCAAATTCTCATCAGCCACTAAAAAAGCGGTTGGAGCTTGAGAAGAATACACCTGTCTAAAAACTTGATTCCATCTCTGGGACATAAAAGGAACACTGACCTCAGAAATACAGTGGTAATTTTGGACAATAAATTTTATTCAGAAGAGGAAATTGTGGACCTTCATTTTATGGTGGCTTTAAACCTGCTTCCCAGCAGACAAGACCCTTTGGAGCATCTTTGTATTCTTTAGCACTCCCTATATGTTGGTCAACTTTCTGTTACTATTAAAAAAATATCTGATATAATCAATTTATAAAGAAAGAAGGTTTGTTGTAGATTCACTGCCCCAGTTGGCTGATTCCATTGCTTCTGGATGTGTGGGAGTCAGTCCATTCTGACCAGAGTTTGTAGCAAAGAAAACTCACTACATGGTTGGATTACAAAAGACAAAGAGACCCCTGAGTTCCCACAGTCCCCTTCCAAAGATACCCTCAACGACCTAACGACCTATCTCTCAAAGGTCCCATCATGTTCTTGTAGCACCACGCTGTGGACCAAGCAGTTAATGCTTGGGCCTTTGGGAGACATTCCTGAGGCTGAGCTATAGCACGCTGTAAGCCAAAAGAAGATGAAAGAGAACAGAGTCTCGGGGCTTCAAATTGCATTTTCCCTCGGTTGGCACACACGCATAATGTTGGCAACCAGTAGAAAAATATAATTATCATAATACATTTTCCCAAAGGTTGGTTTTCATATCTTCAAGCTGCTTTAAAATGTGAATTTTTGTCCAAATCAAGAAATGACTTGAGGAGTGTTAAGAAAAAAAAAAAAAAGGCAAAAGAGATTATGGTAAAATCAATATTAGCAAGAATGAAATTGCAAGACTCGAGGCAATAAAAGCCTCCCTCCAGCCCGGAGAGAGAAGGCTCATTGTGAAATCATAACAAGTTGACTCGGGTTTCATCACAGAGGAAACGGCTTGAGTACCCAGATGATGGAGGATTCATCCCTTTCACTAAAGCCATCCGTCCGCCATGCTCATCAGATCAGGGCAGCATCGTTTTGTCAATGTGATCTTATTAACTTAGACAAATGCTCATTATTTTTAACAGGGCTTCGCCTTCTCACCTGCTTAGATTCTTCTCCAAGATGTCCCTTTTCATCCAGTGGTCCCATCCTGGCCCTTCCAGACTCTATATGGCCACCATACCTTTTTCCTTTTGATCCCTTCCTCCTCAACCATTTAAACATTTTAGCAAGCATTCTTAAGGGCTACAGAGACGCCTCAACATTGAAGAGGAATTGTTACTCTAGAAGAGGGCCAGTGTCCAGTCCTCAGCACCCACATGGGGCAGCTCACAACCATCTGTACTCCTGGTCTAGGTGATATAACACCTTCTTTTGGCCTCTATAGGCACTCACATGCACATGCATTTGCAAACATTTACAGACATGCACACATGAGAAATTTAAAAAAAAAAAATTAGCCTTCAAGCCAAGAGCCTGATTTGATCACAGGCCAAAGTTTAAGGACTCTTACTCTGTCTGCTGCACTGAACCCTCTCAGACTCTCGTGGAATCGTCACCAGCTAAGCACCGAGGCGTCTGCGCCTTCTCAGCTGGGGCTCAGCTCAACTGTATAGACGGTCTCTTTCACATCTGCCAATCTGACCAGGTTCTCGTTTTCTTCTTTCTTGTGCATATGTATGTGTGTGTGTGTGTGTGTGTGTGTGTGTGTGTGTGTGTATGTGTGTGTGCGCACACGTATGTTCAGATACATGTAGATTTGGAGGCCAGAGGTCAGCATTAAGTGTCTCCCTCAGTCACTCTCCACATTATTTTTACAGCAGGGTCTCTCCCTGAACCTGGACCTCACTAATTCTGCTAGGCTGCCAGCAAGTGAGCCCGGGGGACCTTCTGCCGCTGCCTCCCCAGTGCTGGGGACCTTTTGCCACTGCCTCCCAGTGCTGGGGACCTTCTGCCTCTGCCTCCCCAGTGCTGGGGACCTTCTGCCTCTGCCTCCCCAGTGCTGGGGACCTTCTGCCTCTGCCTCCCCAGTGCTGGGGACCTTCTGCCTCTGCCTCCCAGTGCTGGGATTACAGGTGTATACCATCACTTTTGGCTTTTACATGGCCCTAGGTATAGAACTCGGTTCCCACACATACACTGCATGCACTGAACAACTGAGTCATCTTCCCAGACTTGAGAGGAGACTCATTCCTTTCGTCACTCGTCACTTGTCACTCGAGAGGATGATCTTCCAGGATGGTGTCCCAGCATTCTAGTGTAGATGGCCTTAGCGGTTTCTCCAAAGACTGTGCCTGCATGTCCCCAGGTTGAACAGCAAATCCAAGATGGTGATAACAGTTATAGGACATTGTCCATAAAGGGTGGCAAGCTACTGACTCCTTGTGGGGTCTTTAAAAGGGCAAACAGGAGCAAAGGAGGGATGCAGAGTCATCATGAAAAGATCTGAGGGGCCCTAGCTCAGTTGGTAGAGCACTTGCCCAGCGTGCACAGAGCCCTGGGTTTGATTCCCCAGCCCAAACCAGGCCTGGTGGGACACACCTGCACCTGTCATCCCAACACTCAGGAGGTAGAGGCAGGAGGAACCAAAGTTGAGGTCATCCTCTGTTACATAGCATAGTTTACTAGCTTGGGACATGTGAGAACCGGTCTTTAAAGAGTGGGAGTAAGGGGAGAGTAAGAGTTGGGAGAAGGTCACAGAAAGCAGCTATGGAAGACAGTTGTTCCCTAACATTCTTGGGGGTTTGATTTCAGGACCTCTCCTCTCTGCCCCATGGGTACTAAAATTCTTGGATGTTCTAGTTCTGTATGTGACGTGGCATGGTATTTCACACAGTCTTCACAGGGTCTCTGACAGAAACCATCTCAATGTCACAGTATAGGACATGAATGCTACATGAATAGCTAGCTGTTGTACTGTTTTGAGCACAGTGACAGAAATAAAGAGTCTGTGCCTTTGGCCAAACCGATCTGCCCTGGATATGCAAGGCACAAAAGTCCACACGAACTGATCAGCCGAGCTCCTGAGGCGACTTAACTGAAGGCAACAGCCCCCAGACTCTTCAGAGAATGCTGTTGTGAATGTCACCCTTGGGTTAAAGGTGTCACATTTAAACACCATGTCACTGGACTAATACCAGGCTCATGAAAGGTCCTGACAACTGCAGCCAGCATCACAGTGATCTTGAAACTTCCAGAGAATCTGCTGTCGGGTCAAATCAGAGACTGGAGACTCCGGAGAGGACTTTTCAGAATGAGACACTCATACTTAGTGGTAGTCCCGCAACCCAGACTCAACAAGGGAGGAGCGCTCCCATTTGACCTATGCACTGAAGAGCCAAGAGGGTCTTGTGATGATGGTGTCATGTGAGCATGAGACTGCGGGAAACCTGGGGCCAGCAATCATTGCCTTTTTAGCCATTTTGTCCCAAAGCCTTTATGGTTGGTGTTCTTTTCTGGCTTTTATTCTTCTATGACTGGGGAATTAGAATTTGATGCTATCATGAACAAGCAGTGACAGGTCCCCAGTACCTAAACTTGTGTTACCAAGTGTTCTTAATAGAGAAATAACCAAGTTAACAAATCAAAAAGCCAAGTGTTGTTACTGAGGAAATAACCAAGCCAGTGCAATCGCTGGGGGCTGCTGGGCTAGGTTTGTTGTTGTTAATGTTATTTTTATGTGATTGTTCCCTCTCTAAACTTAGGTGTTCTCCAACAGAAAAAAATAGCAAATAAAAATGTGGTTTATATACACACTGGAGTCGTTTTCAGTCATAGAGAAGAATAAATCATTTGCAGGCAAATGGATGCAACTGGAAATAATCGCATTAAGCAAATTTCGACAGTCTGAGGAAGATAAATAGCCCATGTTAGCTCCCATCTGTAGGTCCTGGACTTTATAGATACATAAAATCATATATGTATACATCAGAGGAAAGTACAGACAAGACTGTCCAGGGGAACAAAGGGATAACAGAAAGGGTAGGAGGGTATGTATACCCAGACTGCATTATATACCCTCAAAAAATGCTTTATGTAATCTAGTGTAATAGGAATCAAATTTCAAAATCCTTAGGTAGGTTTTCACTACCAGGCCTCCTTGCTCTGTGGTGGAACTCGGACGCTGACCATTGCACATAACACCTACACCTGATCACAGTTTGGTTCATATGTACTAAAAGAAAATCAATCTTGCATATTTGAAAGGATTCTATTTGTTTGGGGGAGGTTTGGTGTTTGTTAATCTTTTTTGTTTTGGGGGTTTTTTCTTTGAAAGTAGAATTTAGAGGGGGAAAGGTTAAAATATAGAGTTGCTACCAGGCTTATAAGCTGTGTGTGCATGTGTGTGTGTGTGTGTGTGTGTGTGTGTGTGTGTGTGTGTGTGTATACTCCTCTGTGCTAATGCAATTCAGCTGCCTTTCTCAATAAGAAGTTCTGTGTATGTGTGTGTGCATGTATATGTGTGTATATATGTGTGGTGTGGGGTGTGTGTGTGTGTGTGTGTGTGTGTGTGTGTACACATTCCCCTGTACCAGTGAAATTCAGTTATCTTCCTCAATTATTTCTGTACCTCATTTAAAAAAAAATTCTCTTATTGAACATGGAACACCCCAGGTTCCATAAGACTCCCAGCAAGCCCCTGCTATCTGCCTGCCTCTGCCATGTGGCACCAGGCCTGGCCTTCTGTGAGGGCCAGCAAGCCCCTGCTATCTGCCTGCCTCTGCCATGTGGTACCAGGCCTGGCCTTCTGTGAGGGTGATGGGTATCTAATCCCAGATTGGCATAAGCTGTGTCCTCTCTGAGCTATGTCCTCAACTCCTGATGAGGAATCTTACAGCCACACTATTAGAGAAAAGCTGGAAGATTTGAAGCTGCACATTCTAAGAAGCAAAGGCTCAAATACAAACAAAAGAGCGCAGTCATTGTCTTCAACCATCTGACAGGAAGTCCCACACAGATTAAAACCTAGGATAGAGCACGAGGTACCACAGCCAGGATGCTGCTCTCTGTGAATGTAAAGCTCTCCCCTGTGACACATACTGCCATCTCCCTTTTGCCACCCCCACCTTAACAGCAAAGATGAAATGTAAGAGTTGAATAATTATGATCCATATTTGGAAAAATCAGTTTCCATGGGGCACTAGACTATACACAGGAGACCCCAGCAGACGCTGACCCTTGGTCTCACAGTCTGAGTTCATTTGGGGCTGATGTTAAGTGGGGTCGACCCTGATTTATAAGGTTGGCATATTAAATAAGATTTGGGTATGCTTCTTTGTGTGAGTATACAGAATTGTTATAACAGTTCACTCCAGTGCCACCAGATGTATGTACCTTTGCTGAATGAAGAGAGGAAGGAAGGAAGGAAGGAAGGAAGGAAGGAAGGAAGGAAGGAAGGAAGGAAGGGAGGAAGGGAGGAAGGGAGGAAGGAAGGAAGGAAGGAAGGAAGGAAGGAAGAAAGAAAGAAAGAAAGAAAGAAAGAAAGAAAGAAAGAAAGAAAGAAAGAAAGAAAGGAAGTCTTCTTTGTCCTAAATAAAATGAGACGCAGTCTTTCTGCAAGGATCAGGCAGGTGTGCTCCTTACAACTTGCAGACAATGCCAACCTTGTAAAAAGTAATAATTCTATGATCAGATCCTTGTAAACATGTTCTAGAGCTACAGGAACATCTGGCGGGTGAATCACTACATGACCATCTGGCAGGAGAGGGAGGTGGGAAAAATTCCCCAATGAATTGTGAAACATCTAGCATCTCCATCTGTCCATCAAGTCCCCAGGGCCTCACTTGGTCAATGTGAGAGGCGAGCAGGCACCCACATTTCCAAACAACCTGAGAAAGTAGACCTTCTCTCAGAGACTATAGTGTGTTTGACCTAATACTCTTTGTATTCTTAGGTTAATTTGGATCCCTAAAATTGTTAGCACAAAAGTCTGCGCATCCACACATAAGACACCAAAGGATCCTGCCTCAAGTGTCTGCATTAGAGGAATGGGTCAGCAAGAATGGGTCCCGCCATGGAATATTACTCACCCTTGAAAAAGAAGGAAGTTCTGACTCATGCTATATGGAACCTAGATGAATCCTGAGCACACTGGGCCCATTAAAATCAGTACCCACCAAGATGGGATCCATGAATAGGAGATACTGAAGTCAAAAATCACAGAGCAAAATGGTAATGATGGTAATGCCCAGGGATGAGGAGACGGGACATGGAAGTTACTGTTCAATAACAGAGGGTTTCAGTTTTACAAAAAAAAAAAAAAAAAAAAAAAAAAAGAGTTCAAGGTTGATTGGTGAACCCTGTGTGACACTGTCACCTCACTGTAGGCACTATGACCTCACCTGCAGGCACCATGACCTGGTCCTGAGAAAACTGTGACCTGATCTGACCCTGCAGGCACTTTGATGTGCTCCTGGAGACACTGTGATCCGACCATTGTGGGCACTGTGAACTGGTCCTGAGGGCACTTTGACCTGACTTGACCCCAAAGGCATTGTGACCCCATCAGATATCAGCAAACTATGTGCTTACAATGATTGACAAGGTGAGTGTTGTTGTTGGTTTTCCTGGTGCATAAGAATGGCCACCTGGGTGTTGTGAAGTTCATTTGTGATCCCAGAACTTAGGAAGCTGAGGCCAGAATGTCCTGAGTTCAAAGCTAGGTTAGATACATAACAAGATACTCTACAAAAAAAAATCTTTTCAGTAGTATAACACTGGTACCTGGTATACACAAGACCTGGGGTCATCTCCATTGTGAAAAACAATGCTGGCGTCAAGATAAACTTGAATTAATATAAAGTGTTAATATAAAGTATGGTGGTCTGAATAGGGTTGGCCTGCATAGACTCATTTGTTTGAATGCTTGACCCACAGGAAGTGACACAATTTGGAGGTGTGGCCTTGTTGGAATAGGTGTGGCCTTTTTGAGGAAGTACATCACTGTGTAGGCGGGCTTTGAGGGCTTCTAGTGCTCAAGCTCCACCCACTGCAGAAGAGACAGGATACAGTCTCTTTCTGGTTGCCTTCAGATCAAAATGTAGAACTCTTACTTCTTCTCCAGCACCATGTCTGTCCGAACGCTGCCATCTTCCACCATAAAGATAATGGAACCTGTGAAACTATATGCTAATTAACTGTCCTTTATACAGGTTACCTTGATCCTGGTGTCTCTTCACAGCAATGAAACCCTGACTAAGGCCTAAGNATGTGCATACATGATACATGCCCACCTACAAAAATACATGTAAAAATAAGTGTAAAAAATGAAAGTAATGACATTATAGGCAACTTATGCACACATAGTTATGTCTTTTCCTGCTATCCCAATAAAAATATTATTGTTCCTCGTGACTGAACTCATTTCTGACACTGCATTTCCTATATGCAGTTCCGAGTTTGGCACACAATAGCTCTAAAAAGCGTGTAGATCCTGCGGTCACAGATAAGCAGTAGGAAAAATGGTAGTGTTGGCACATAGAGTTGTCTCTTCAAAGGGAGCCTCATATGAGCTGTTTTCCACCCGGAAGCTGAGAGTAGGCATGGGTAATAGCCTGGTGACGTTCTGCATCTGTACGGCCAGGTCATGCCAGATGCTTCCCGGACCCTTAACATGAGACTGTTTTCTTACTGAATCTACAGGACCCATCTTTACAGATGTCACTTGTCCTTTTTAAAGACTTCCAGCTTTAACCATATCTTCAGCACATGGGACTGAGTTCATTATCACGAGGAAAGTTTTTTTTTCCCCCCCAATTGTGCAGTGCTCAAGTATGCCTAAAGTAAATTATTAGAGGTCAGGCTCTCAAAGTCAAAACTAATACCAGCTACTGAATCATGCTGAACAGCACTGCCTTTTTATCTCTTGTGGATAAACATTCTGCTGTTCGTGGTAGTCACAGAGATCACACACACACACACACACACACACACACACACACACACAAAATTATCTACTTGTAGCTAGGTGTTTAATATGGTTTGGTGATGCATGAGATCAGAAGGGACTGTAAAACCCCAGTGTGATCCTGTCTGAAGAAACACATGCTCTTTAGCACATGGAAGCCTCCTCCAAGGTATCACAAGCCAAGAGGCCCCTGACTGGAACTGGGCCAACATCAGTGGAGTACCCCGCACCTCCAAAACTGTGAGGTAAATAAACCTCGTAATCTTCACAAAGTAGCCTGAGTCGGGTGTTCCATTACAGTGGCGGAAAGCTAGGTGATGCATTTTCTACGTGCTTGGTCGGCGTTTTCCGTGACCAGATGAACGAATTCCCCTCTCCTGGAATCCTGGGAGGTCTCCTTTCAGTACGGTGATGACATAGGTCATCATGGACAGGCTCACTGCTCATCCCTGGATCTCCTTTGATCAAACATTATAGCGTTACAGAACACGGAAGTTGGTGCAAGCCTGGTGCGGTGGAGACACTAACGTATGGGAAATTGCTCCCCTGGGGCCGGAACTCACACAAGGTCTTTTTTTGCCTCAGATGCATTTGGGCACTGGAGGCTTTTGCATGATTGACTCAAATTTCAAGTCAGCAAGTGAGCCCTGAGCACAGAGGTCAGGAGTGGCACTGCCTTGACCCTCTAGGAGAAGTCAGGGAGGTCACAATGTCAATTACCTCTAACGAAACTGGACACCAACAGGACATTCAATTTACAATCATTAATATTTACCAGATAGGAGATTCCGAAAGACAAAACAGTGTAAAAACTCTCTTGTTACAGAAGAAGACATGTCAGCATCGTAAGTGGAATTGGGATTCAGACACCGGACATAGGTACCTGAGACAACAAATCCCACCCCTCCCCCTCCCCAGTCCCCTCCTCCTCCCCCTTTCCCTTCCCCTTCTCCCTAGTCAAAGATCGATCATCAGAGAAGGTGCCTCTGAAGGCTGATGAGTAAGTATGGGACCAACAAGATGGCTCAGTAAGTAAAGGCACTTTCTGCCAAGTCTGGAGACCTGAATTCTATCTGCAGGAAGTGGAAGGAGAGAGCAGGCTCCAGCAGGTTTTCCTCTAACCTCCGCAGGTATACTGTGGTACACCAGAGTATGTGCACACATACACAAAATATATTAGATAAATATATCAATAAATTTTTAAAAAGCGGTAAACTGAGCTGGAGTCCTGCTTGCCCTTTACCCAGGTAGATGCCTGGGTGTGTACACAGTGAGCTGGGTTTTTAGCTTAATGAAGTAACTATTTCCATTTTCTTTTTTAAGGTAATGTGTATGTTCTGATATAACACTGTATGAAGCCACACAAATCCTAAGGGAACAGCTTGATGGTTTTTCATGTAGCGGATGCATCCCTAGAGCTAGCATTAGTCATACAGCCTAGACCTTTCCCTTCCTCTGAGGGCCCCTCCCTCCAGATCTGTCATGCCCTCTGCCAAGGCAGCCTGGCCCCTCCTCAGAGCCCCTGCCTTGCTGCTGTCTGCCTGTCTGTGGCCTTCAGCTCTTCAAAGTCTCTCATCCCAAAAGAGCAATACACTTCAGCAGCCTCCTTGAGTTCCCAACACAAACCCTTCCAGTTCGGATGCTTTTCTTATTCTATTCTGTTTATCACAGGGCTGGGGAACGAACCCAGGGTGCCACTCATGGTAGGCAGATGCTCTATGACAGAGCTATACACACTTCCCAGCTCCTCATTGTCCAGTGGTTTTGTTGAATGTGGAATGCGCCAGAGAGGAATTTTTGGATGAGAGAGGAAGTTCTAGGTCACAGTGTAGGATATGCTCAACATCATCAGGACCAGTTTTCCAGAAACAACATTTACAGTTCCCTACAGTTTTGATTTCCATTCCCTTTGTTTAAGGTAACATGTTCGTTCAAATATAACTCTGAGCTGTGTGTGACTCTCTCCTTCCTCCCACATTCTTGGTGTTAGATGTCTGCTGTCTCCATGTTAGCCCCTGTGGTGTGGACATCCCTCATGATCCACAATGGCTCAAATTTGAGCCCGCCTAACTCCTAGTGAGGCTGAACATTTTGTGTGGTTTTTCTTGTTGGCTATGTAAATGATATTTTCTTTTGTGCATGAATGCTGAAGCCCTTTGTCCATTTTCCCATGAAGCTGTCTGCCTTCCCGGAGTCTTTTCATGTGACCACAATGAGCCCTTTGTCAGACACATACATTTCAGGTATTTTCTTTCATTCCTGAGTCTACCTTCTCCCTCCTTTCCTGGTATCCGTTAGAGAACAGTGGCTCTCAGTTCTTATGTAATCCAGTGTGGCCTCTCCTTCCTCCTCAGAGCTTTATGGGTCCTGTGTCAAACAGAGCTGAGCACCTGGCTCCATCCATAAGCTGTTCTTGACATTTTCTTCTAAAATTACCTACTGCTTTGCTGTGGTTCTGGGTTTAGTCTTCACCATTTCACAACTAGGCTCTACAATCTGTCATCTTTTTTTCTACATGGATGTCAAGTTGCCCAGTAGCATTTAAGGAAATAAAAAATTTCATTTCACCACAAGGCACTATCACCTCACCAAGCAAGGTGAGAGGAGAGAGGGAGAGAGAGAGAGAGACACACACACACAGAGAGACAGAGAGACAGAGAGAGAGAGAGAGCATATATATACATCCTTAGCATGATAAAATGCTAATCACAGAGCTCAATCACAGAGACATCATTTGTTTAATGTAGACGCATACGGTTAAATTCTGAAAAGGAGGCTAAATTATTATTCACTAGATACAATATTAATGCTCTCCTTACAGTTAATTTAATAATCAAAATAATAGGTAATTTACTGAACCTCGTCTGTTTAAGAAAGTACCTGTAACAAAAAGAAGTTAAACTTACTTATTGAGGATTGTGACACTTTTGTTAGCATATGTAATTGTACAAGGCAGGGGCTCTTGTTACATTTCCATGTGCACTTACAGTGTGTTGGTCACATCTGCCCCTCCCCCTTCCCTTCCCTGCTCCGTTAGTCATTCAGCTTCACATCCTTTTGTTCACATAGTTTCCATGTATAGGAGAAATCACTTGCTCAGCAAAAGGAGATGGATCAGCCTTAATGTATCTATGTTTCTAATATCACATGGTTTTTGGCTCTGTATATCCATGTGTCTTTCAATAGTATATTGTTGTTGTTGTTGTTGTTGTTGTTGTTGTTGTTGTTGCTGCTGCTGCTGCTGCTGCTGCTGATGATGATGATGATGATGATGTAACAGAGTCTAACTATGTATCCCTGGCTGGCCTGCAACTCCTTATACATACCAGGCTTCCCTTGAACTCACAGAGATCCCTCTGCCTCCCCAGTACTGGAACAAGAAGGCATGAGCTACTACACTTGGCAATTTTAAGGGTTTTTAATATGTATTGGTACCTCATAGTGAACGTTCCTTTTTTAAAGGGCATCTTGACTAGTCTTACACTTTTTCCACACATGCTATTGTAAAAAATATTTATTTACACTTTAACTTCTATTTATGATCACCAGCCTATAAAAGTAGTTTTTGCATCTTGTCCTATATCTAGTAACCTTTCCATGTTGTCTATTAGTTTTAATAATTTGTTGGCAGATTCTGTTAGATTTTTACATACATAATATGTGTAAAAGACCTGTAACATTATCGGGTCTTTTTCCAATCTTCTTTTCTTGCTTTCGTGCATTGTCTAAGGTTTCCCTGCAGTGATGACAAAGGCAATCTACCTTCTGGGTCTTGAAAGAAAACATATCAACATTTTGTCATGAAGGACTTTTGCTATAGGCTTAATTTTATTGGATTAAATTAACCATTAGAATGTTCTTTCCAAACAGGAAACTGGGTCAGGTTACTTCCTCCTTAAAGATGTTTAATTTTCCCATAAATGTCTCTAGGAACCCTCCTCCCCAAAATGTCATGCTCTCTGCTCTCTAACCCTCCAATGTGCTCCCTTTAGAGCATATGCTGCACCTCCATTCACCAGAATTCCCTCCATCCGTGTTCATAGTACCCATCCCACCACTACACATACCTGGAAAACATCTTACAATAGCCAGTTTACACACCTTCCAAGCCTTCTGTTTAAAGACAAGCTCCACAGTGGCCTCTCCTGATTGTTGCCTGTCAGAACAGGCCAGGCTAATCCAGTATATGTAATCATGGAACATCTGCCCTTCCTTCCTTCCTTCCTTCCTTCCTTCCTTCCTTCCTTCCTTCCTTCCTTCCTTCCTTCCTTCCTGACTTGATTCTACCAGACTCACTCCTCTGAACTGCTTTTTGCCAGGATATTTTATCACACCAACAAAAATGAAACTTGCAAACCGAGTTTGGTCACCTACTTTGTTTTTGATCCCCCTAGCCCAAACAGAAAGCCATGTGCAAGCTTTGTCTGTTACCACAGCTCAGAACCGGACTCAGATGTTGGGAGACTATCATTACTTGATACAGATCCATTCAACGAACAATTTGAGAGTCTGTGGAAATGGCTCAATGGTTAAGCACTTGCTGCACTAGCGTGAGGACCAGGGTTCAGATCTCCAGAGGCCCGTGGCAACGATGAGTGGGTGCTACAGTCTGCCTGTAATCCCAGCCTCGGAAGATGGAGACAGAGGATCTACAGAGCAAGCTGGCTAGCAACGAATGCTAACCATATTGAAAGCTGGCTTTGGCTGAGAGACAGTGCCTCAATGCATAAAGTAAAAGAACAATTAAGGGTGATTCCCAACACCAACCATTGGCCTCCACAAGCATATGCACACACACATGCATGCACATCCATACCCACACAGGTACCCCTACACACATTAAAAAGAAAAAACATGTGTAGAAACCCAATAGCACACCACGCTCAGAAACACAAAATGATAAACAAAGTTGACTTAACAATTACCAACCAATTTGCATAGAAAGAATGTCAGATTAGCACTTTTTACACCGAGAATTGGAGAAGTTGGCTCAACTGGTCAAGTACTTGTCATGCAAACAGAAGAACTTAAGCTTGGTCTTCAGAACTAATTTTAAAGGCCAGGTGCTTTGGCATGGATTAAGCCAAGGGCTGGGGAGGTAGAAATGGAAAATTCCTGGAGTTTCCTGGCCAGTCAGCCTATTTGTCAAGTTCCAGGACAGTGTGACAGAGAAACTTTGTCAAAAAGAAAAAAAGTTGAGGGGTCTTGAGGAACCACGCTGGAGGATGACCTCTGACCCTCACTTATATTATATGTACACAGGTGCACATGCCCCTCTCCAACAAAAACATACAAAATAGACACAATTGCACAGAGAAGAGATTGTCTATTTCTATAAAAATATTCACTTCATCTCTAAATTTTAAATAGTTTAATGTCAACAAACACCTTTTTAAAAGTAAAGGTTCATTTGTAAATGATATGATGTTCAGAGATAGGGTCTCAGTGCCTCCAGGAGTCATGATTGGACCTTGAGGTAAGAGAGAATTCAAAGGGGCACTACAGGGCTCAAAGGACAGCTCCCTGGTTAAGGGTGCTTATGGCTCTTACATGGGACCCCGGTTTCATTGCCCCACCCACATCAGATGGCTCACCGCTCACTCCCTATTACTCCAGCTCAAGGGGGTCCAATCATCGATCTTCGGATCTTTGTAGCTACATGCTCAGAAACACACATAGACATACAAAACAAGTTCTAAAAAAGTTTTTAAAGGTACACTGTATCAAAGACAACGTGGGAATACATCATATCTGAGGTAATGTGAGTGGAGCCTTAAAGGAAAGGCGTCCCTGTAAAAGTTTTACTTAGAGGGACAGTTTAAAGTAAGATTAGAGAGCTAGTCACCACAGACAGCATGATGGCAGAGGCAAGGTGGAGGAGGAGGAAGAGGAAGAGGAGGAGGAGGAGGAGGAAGAGAAGAAGAAGAAGAAGAAGAAGAAGAAGAAGAAGAAGAAGAAGAAGAAGAAGAAGAAGAAGAAGCAGCTGCCTTCAGAGAACCCCCCCCCCAGCAAAGGAACACATCTGGCTTTTATATCCTCTCCCGGGTGAGGGAAAGGTCCATCCACCACAGGGTTTAGTTCTATACAGCACATAGAACAAGGAGCACAGGAGAGTCGAGTGCTGGATAGAACTGCAAATTAGGAGACCTTTAGGAGCCCTTAGGCCAGAGGGCAACATTTTAAACCTCTGTCCCAGAAAGCAAGCTGAAGAGTGTGGGGCTGATTTCTTTGGTCTGTGAAAATAAGGTGCTGAGAAGGACCCATGTCTTACAAGGGCTCAAGTCCCCGATCTAAGAATTTCTAGAGTGATTGGTACAGCCAGTCAATTAAAAGAATTTAGCAGCTTTCAAAAATAAATCTTTATTTTTATTTATTTTTCCTCTCAAACAATACATTCCAACTTCAGTTTCCTCTCCCTCCTCTCCTCCTAGGCCCTCTCCCTGATCCCCCCTCCCTTAATCTACTCCTCCTCCCATTTCTCTTCAGAGGGATAAGGCCAACCATGGCTTATCAAGTTGCAATAAGACTAGGCACTTCTCCTCATATTAAGGCTGAATGCGGTGACCCAGTGGGAGAAAATGGGCCCCCGAAGCAGGCAGCAGAGTCAGCTATTGCTCCCACTGTTACGAGTCCCACAAGAGACCAAGCTGCACAACCATAACATATAATCAGAGGGCCGAGATCAGACCCATGCGGGCTCCCTGATTGTTTGTCCATTCCTGTGAGCCTCTATGGGCTCAGATTAGTTGATTGTGGGGTTTCTTGTCCTGTCCTTGACCCCTCTGGCCGCTCCAATCCTTCCTCCCCCTCTTTTGCAGGATTCCCTGAGTTCTGCCTAATGTTTGGCTGTGGGTCTCGGCATCTGTTTCCATCAGGTGCTGGATGAAGTCTCTCTGATGATGATTATGCTACGCGGTTAGCAGAATAACATTAACTTTCATTGACTTTGGTTTCAACCTAGATGTCTGGGCTATTTGACCTGGTTCCTGGCCCTCCAGGCAGTATCAGGGGTGGGCTCCCCCAGGTGACATGCGTGTCAAGATGGTCCAGTTGTTGGTTGGCTACTCCCCTGATTTCTGTCCCACTTATACCCCAGCACATCTTTTAGGCAGGACAAATTGTAGGTTGAAGGTTTGATGGCTGGCTTGGTGTCCCAATCCCGTCCCGGAAGTCTTGCCTGGTTACAGGAGACAGCCAGCTCAGGCTCAGAATATCCCATTACTAGGAGTCTTTGCTAGGGTCACCCTCGTAGATTCCTGGGGGTTTTCATTGCACTAGGTGCCTACCTTGCCCCAAAGTGCTCCCCAAATCATTGTTTCTCCCAGTACGCTTTCCCTCCCTGCCTGTCCCTCCTGTTCCCATTGCCTGCCACCTCCTCCAATCCACCTGTAATATCTATTCTATTTCTCCTTCCCAGGGAGATTCTTATGTTCCCCCTTGAGCCTCCTAGTTACTTTTCTACTCTGGATCTGTGGACTATAGCATGATTATTCTTTACAACTAATATACACTTGCAAGTAAATATGTACCATACCATGTTTGTCTTTCTGTGTTTAGGTTACCTCACTTAGGATGATTTTTTTTTGTCTAGTTCCATCCATTTGCCTGCCAATTCCATGATGATATTTTTTTAACAGCTGAGTAACACTACATACTTTGGTTGAGGAATGTAGCAGCAGGTGTTTTCTTGCTAATTGTGTTAAAAAAAAAGAAAAAAAAATGTTTGCAGTGTCCTGCATGCAGGCTAAAGGAAGCCTGCCCCCAGCTGGATTTGATTGGCAATAAAAAATTGCCGTACAGCCAAAGGCTGGGCAAAGAGAGACAGGGTGGGACTCTTAGAGTTTCGCAGGCTAAAACCAGGGGAGGAGAAAAGGGAAAATGCCCTTCCTGACTCTGGAGAGAGAGACAGAACAGATTTAGAGCTTCAGAGGGAGAGGGGAGATCATCTGAAATGTAGGAGTAAAGGAGTAGCGCGCACACACACACACACACACACCTCTGAAGGGCTTTCCAGAAGCAACTTGGGCAGCAAAGACCAATGAACTTCACAGAAGGTTAAAGCGCAGCAAAGTTGAAAGGAGATTTAGAAGGTGTTTACCCAGGAGTACTGGAGAGAAGGGAAAGCTAGCCACGGGAGGCTTAGAAGTGCCCAACCACTGAGCTAGTAAGAAATGTTAAAAATAAGCTTGTGTGTGTGTGTGTGTGTGTGTGTGTGTGTGTGTGTGTGTGTCCGTGTGTGTGTCTGTGTGTGTGTAACTCTTTGTGTGTGTATCTCTGTGTGTGTGTATCTGTGTGTGTGTCTGTGTGTGTGTGTCTGTGTGTATGCGCGTGAGTATGTGTGTGTGTTTCATTTATGAATCCAAAGATAGCTCATGGGCGGGTGCACTGCGATCCACTGGGAACCAAAGCAGTGTAGCAAAAACTCACCGCTACAGAGGAATATCTAGGTTGTTTCCAGTGTCTGGCTATTGTGAATAAAGCTGCTATGAACATAGCTGAGCACGTGTCCTTACGGTAGCATGAAGTATCCTCTGGGTGTATGCCCAGGAGTGGTTTAGCTGAGTCTTGAGGTAGGTCAATTTCCCATTTTCTGAGAAACCACCATATTGATTTCCAAAGTGGCTATTCAAGTGTGTGCTCCCACCAGCAATGGAGGAGGAGTGTACCTCTGCCCCACATCCCCACCAGCAGGAGCTGTCACATGTACCTTTGATCTTAGTCATTCTGACAGATGTAAGATGGAATCTCAAAGTCGTTTTGATTTGCATTTCTCTGATAGCAAAAAATGTTGAACATTTCTTTAAGTGTTTCTCAGCCATTGGGAGATTCCTCTGTCAAGAGTTCTCCGTTTACATCTGTAACCCATTTGTTAATTGCACTGTTCAGCTTGTGGATGTCTAGTTTCTTGAGTTCTTTATATATTGTAGAGATCAGTCATCTTTCTGATGTGGGGTTGATGAAGGTCTTTCCCATCCTGTAAGCTGCTGTTTTGTCCTAGTGACAGTATCCTATGCCTTGTAAAAGCTTTCGAGTTTCACGAGATCCGTTTACTAATTGTCAGTTTTAGTACCTGAGCTATTGGTGTTCTGTTCAGGAAGTTGCCTTCTGCGCCAAGGTGTTCAAGACTGCTGCCCAGCTTTCTCCTCTATCGGGTTCAGTGTATCTGGTCTTATGTTGAGGTCTTTGGGCCACTTGGACTTGAATTTTGTGCCGAGTGATAAATATGGATCTATTTGCATTCTTCTACATGCTGACATCCAGTTAGACCTGCACCATTTGTTGAAGCCTTTTTCTTTTTTCCATTGTATAATTCTAGCTTCTTTATATTAAAAAAAAATCAGCTGTCCATAGGTGTGTTGATTAACATTTGGGTCTTCAATTCATTTCCATTGATTAACCTGTCTGCTTCTATGCCAGTACCATGCAGTTTTTATCACTATTGCTCTGTAGTACAGCTTGAAGTTGGGGATGGTGATACCTTTGGACGTTCTTTTATTGTACAGGATTATTTTAGTTTTCCTGGGATTTTTTTTCTGTGTGTAGTTGAGCATTGTCCTTTGAAGGTCTATAAAGTATTGTGTTGGCATTTTGGTGGGGATCCTGTCCAGTCTGTAAATTGCTTTAGTTAAGAAAGCTATTTTTACTATGCTAATCCTACTGGTCCATAAGCATGGGAGATCTTTTGGTCTTCTGATATCGTCTTCAATTTCTTTGTCATACAGGTCTTTCATTTACTTAGTTGGAGTTGCACCAAGATATCTTACGTTTTGTGGCTATTGTGAAGGGTAGTGTTTCCCTGCTCTCTTTCTCAGACCGTATAGAGAAGGGTACTGATTTTTTTTTTGAGTAAATGTTGTATTCAGCCACTTTGCTGAAGGTGTTCCCTGGTTATAAAAAAAAAATGGGGCCCCTTATGTCAATTTCTTTCCCAAACCAACCCATGAGCTACTTCTTCTCTATCTAGCAGATCTGATTGCATTTCTTCTCTCTATATGCCAACTGTGCAGCTCCCATATATTACAAACCCCTTTTCTCCCACCCAGACTCCCCTCGTTTTGAGACTCAGGCTGATAGAACAGCCCTTTTCTTAAACATTCCCTGCCAAGGGAACACACAGAGAGCCATGCCTCCTCGGCTTTGACATGACACAAGTTATTTCCACCCACAGTGCCTTGATCCCAGCAAGTCATGTAACCAAGCCTGGCTCACTTGGGCAATAGGCCAAAATAGAAAGGACCAGGGACATCTGGGCCAGCAGTTATACATCCGAACACTGTGGTTTCAGCTTTGGGAGCTGATAACAAAAACGATCCAAACTCAAGAAGACAAAATAAGAACTGTTCCCACTTTACCTGGAGAAACTACATAGGGACCAGCCATACTCAGCCATTTCTGAGTCCTTGCAGAAGTCCAGAGAAGAAAAGGGATTTTTGTCCCTTCCCTGATGGACATCCAAAACCACATTCAGCACCACACCCGACAGGAAGTAGCTTCAGAGAAGAAACCGCTCATCATCCAATATATTCTGCTCACCATTTGCCCAAGATCTCAGAGCCCTTCCTTCTACCTTCATGGTCAATTTGTCTCTAATCAAGAGAACTCTGGGAGATATAAACCACTAGTTCTGTCCTAAGGCTGGGCAACAGGGCTAAGGGCAGTCAGCATTCAGCAGGAACCTTCTAGAAAAAGATTCAGTCAAGGTAGGGAGGCAGGAGAATTGCTACAAGCTTGTAGCCTGGGTAGAAAAGGACCTGCAAAGGCAACCATCAAATAAAATAAAATAAAATAAAATAAAATAAAATAAAATAATTCAGTCTCCTCAGACCTGCTGCTTTCAAGAAATTGTCCTCCCTTCCCCGTGACTTATGGTTTATGGGGAGAGAGGGTCTTTGAAGAGAACAAAGCAGGCCAACAGGACACAGGAGCATAGATGGGTGGGTTTAGTGACTCCCAGTTTCTGGCTTTGAAAATGGGAGAGGTGACTTGGGAAGTAAATTCAGAGAGTTCTTTTGTTGATAGATAGATAGATAGATAGATAGATAGATAGATAGATAGATACATAGATAGATACATAGATACATAGATACATAGATAAAATAAAGGGCCACAAATTAAGCAACATTCATGGATTTTTTTCTACTATATACTGCTGTGTGCTGTTTAGAAAAGTGTGAAAGACATAGCCAAGCAGCTGAGGTACCTACAGTCTAGTAGAGTGAAAACAGTTATTGTGTGTGTGCACATGTGTATACATATGTGTGGCTGGAGGCTGGAGAGCAACATTAGGTGTCATTTTCAATTTTTCTCTGCCTAGTTGAAACAAATAGCACCTCCCACTGTACCTGGAGCTCCCCTATTTGGTTAGACTGGCTGGTCAGAAAGCCATAGGTACTCCCTTGACTCTGTGTCTCTAGAGTTGGGAGGAAAGGCTCACCACCTTTTTATGTGAGTGGTAGGGACTAAACTCAGTGCCAAGATGTACAAGACTTTACTGACTGAGCTATCCCATTAGCCCTGAGCTTGGGTGGTTACCCATCCAGCCTGGGACAGGTTGGGAGTTGCTATAAAGCTTATTTCAGATAGAAGGTAGAAAAATTGTAATCTGAGGTTAAATCTAGCTCGTTGGTAGTGATCAAGGGATTGGAGGTGGAGAGATGATGGGAAGAGTGAGAGATGGAGCACTAGGACCAATGTACACTGGAGTTTGATGGATGACTATGTGTGAGTGGGTGGAGAGATAAGGGGATGGTTACATGGATGGATGGATGGATGGATGGATGGATGGATAAGTGAATAAATGAAGGTTAAGTGGAGAGACAATGGATGAATTAGTGATTAAGTCAGTTGAATGAATAGATACTTTGGTAAGAGGACAGATGGGTGGATGAATGAATGGGTGGATAGATGGAAGGAAGAAAAGATGGATGGATTGATGAATGGATGGATGAATGGATGGATGGATGGATGGATGGATATTAGAAGGAGTGGAGAAGTGTATGGATGGGTAGGTATGTGCATGAATGGATGGGTGGGTGTAAAAGTGCCCATAATGCCCTGGGAGAAACCAAGAGACAGAAACAAGTGAGAAGCACAATGTCAACATGGTATTTGATGAAGACAAGCGGTGGTAGGCGCAGAAGAACCAACAAAGCTCTGTGGAACGTTCGATTTAAATGGTCCCACAATCCCTGGGCGAATCACCAGCTACACCTTCACTTCATCAAACTCCATGCATAAGTGAGAGATGGAAGAGCTGGCCCCTGAGAAAGCAGAGAAAGCAAACAATTTTATCCACAAGAGACACAAGAAGGCTCCTGTTTCTGAGATGACAAGTTGTAGTCTGTTAACACAAGATCAGACCATCCTATGGTCCATCGGACCATATTCTATGGCTTTCCAATCCTGTAGACTTATCATGTACAGAGCCTGATGCCACAGCTAGCCTCTGACATCACCTACACACAAGGGTTTGCTTTCTGCAGTGGTGTGCTGAGGGAAGCAGCTCTTGCCAGCCTGGAGCATTATGTTTTCAGGACACTGAGAGTCAGTCCCTTGGTGGAATGACTATTATAAATTAAACTATAGAAACTCTCAATGTAATCATATTAAGGACAAAGTTAATAAGTGCCCAAATATATCCTCTGCCAATTATTTTACTATGTTTTACCATCATCTTCGCTCTCAAGTAATTTATATCCATTTCATTTGTGTGGAGGGAAATACTGTGTTTCCCAAGTCCATGTACAGTATAGCCACATTGGTACTTTGTAATTACACCATAAGAATATTTACATAGTGCAACTAGGCATTGTAGGAAGCATCTGTAATCTCAGCACCTAGTTGGTAGAGGCAAGAGGATCAGGAGTTCAAGGTCAACCTTGGCTTTGTAGGTCTGAGGCCAGCTGGGCTAGAAGAGACCCTGTTTCAATAATGCTAGCACTCAGGATGCTGAGGCAGTAGAATTGCTCCATTTGAGGCTAATAAAAGCATGTAGTAAGGTCTATGGTAGTCTAGGATAGACAACAAGCCCTCCAATTGCTCTGAGGCTTCTAGAGTATGGGACATATGAAGGGAGAATATGGTGAGACAAAACAGATAATGTCATGGTCAGGAAGCTCAATGGGTGGATAGTGGAATGGGTGAACTAGCATGTGGGTGAGTATGCAGGTGGGTAGACAGATGAGTGGCTAGATGTGTAGGGAGATGGGTAGGTGGGATGGGTAGGTGGATGTGTAGATAGAGAGATGGAAGAGTGAGTGAGTGGGTAGATGAATGTATGGCTGGGTAGATGAATGTATGGCTGGGTAGATGAATGGATGAATGGGTAGATGAGTAGATGGCTGAGTAGATGAATAGATGGCTGGGTAGATGAATGGATGAGTGGCTGGAGGCAGATGAATAGCTAAGATGTGTAGGTGGGTGGTAGATGGACTCTACACAGATGAGCAGATACATGGTTAATGAAAGAATGAATGGGTGAGCTAATAGATGGGTTGGATAGGTGAGAGGTAGACAGATGTGAATGGCCTACAGCATTCTAATTTCTTTACTTGAATCCACTCATTCCTGTACTCACATATACTAAGGTAGCCTGTCGTATCAACCTCTCCTTAGTCAACATTTTTGTGCCACAGGCATTGTACTCAGCTTGATCCCAGGCGGTATTTGTTTCCTCTGTTTCCTTTTGGGAAGTGACAAACTTGGTAGGCTCTGAGAGAGACTGACCAACAGCCTTCCCACAACCAGAAATAAGAAACAACAGGTAGGCCTGCTGAAGGCTCTGAACTAGGGTATAGTGCGGATGATGTGGTTCCACTAGGAGTCAAGAAGAAAAACAAGTGTGTAGTGCTCTCTCCAAATCAGGAGGTCAAAACAATATAGGGCAGCGGTCTCTAGCTGGGTCAGTTTGAACTGCATCCCCAGGGAAGCATGTAAAGGGAGCAGTCACCCTCTCCCCAATATTCTTACACCCCACATAGCTATTTACCACAGACTGAATTCTGGGCAATAAGTGCTTCTAGGGAAAGCATGCTTTGTTTCTGAAAGTGCTTACTCTGGGGGAGGGAGGCATAACAGAGGGAGTCACAGGGAAAGGGGACCCATAATTCCCATGCTTTCTAAGCTCAGTGAAGCTGCTATTCACCCAGGCATGCCTCTTATCTAAAGAGTGCATCCTTGCTCTCCACACCCACTTCAATTAAACTCTTGACTGCTTACTCTAATGCTGTTTCCAAATGGTCCTTCTCTTTCAGGGCTGCTGCTGGGATGGAGACCAGAGGGGAATGTGGACATCCCTGTGGCGTAGTCAGTGGATTGCCGAAGGATGAGCTGTGTGCCACTTCAGAAGCCTGTTGGGTGATTCTTTGTCCATTCTCTTCCCTTATTAGCTTCCAGATTTTGGAAACACAAGATGTCCTAGCAAGGTCACCTTTGCAAGGGAGACCAGAATCTGAGTGCTCAGAGCAGACTGTTGAACAGCTCTTTGGGTCATGATGAGCCTTAGAAGTAAAACCTTATGATGCTCAACCACCGGGTCCCTGCTGCAGTGTGCTACATGGCTCCTCTGTTTACTCTGAGGAGGACACAGGCATGTGTATGCCTAGTGTTCTCTGCTGAAGTGTAATTTGACCATATGTTCTCCTCATCCACGTGAAATAACCATTCCTTTCTGTTCCAAGTCTTTACGACGCTGACCCAGTGTCTTGTGGGTGGAATTCTGCTGGTTGAGCACCAAGCCCTCATCTTTGGAGAAAAATCTCACCACCATTGGGGGTGGGGGTGGGGTCCCGAGACACCATGGAAGAGCACTTCCTAGACTATCAGGTTCCTCCCCTGGCTTCCTAGCTGGTGCTGTGGAGGCAGCTGACCTGAGTGTGGATGGTTTAATGTTCTCAGATGTTGAAGGAGGAAACAGAGAAACCTCTATCACAGGGCTTCCTCAACACGGCAGCAAAACTGCTGGGGACATATGAGAGGCCAGTGGCTGACCCCTTCCTCCTCAACAGTGACACTGTCTCTTCTCATTAGACTTGTTTCTCCTCCGAGCTTCAGTCTCCAGCCTTCTGCAAACGAGAATACTCTTCTAGAACATTCCTCTTCAGCTGAAGTTGACAGGAGTTGGCTTCTATTGTTTGCAATAGATTTCTAGCATACAGCCCCTATTCTGTGTGGCAGTGAATGATGCTACCAGTCAGAAGAAGTGGTAAGGTTATAGCAAGTTCAGAACCCAAATCAATCTCATCACTGAGAACAGCAGTAGTTGGAACTAACTAGCTCCCAATCACGTTCCTGCCCTAGAGCATGTGACCACAACACTCAACTAAGAGGACCTTGACAACCAGTCATGTAGCATAATAACCCAGAGTTCCTCATATTAATGAGGCATCTAGACAAGCCCTGACTGTTTATCCAATAAGCTTCCCTTCCTGGGCATCCTTTCCTGCAAAAGGTATTTAATCTCTGGTTCGCCCTGAGTAAGACATACTCATTCACATCCGCTGTGAATAAAACAGTTTGGACAAGCAAGGACTGTCTCCTTCATCGCGGTTCCCAGCGGCATCTGGGTACACAGAAGTTTGAGAAACATAGCCTCTGTCCCAGCTCTGACTGTTTTCATCCGTGTCACAGCGTTTGACACCCCAGCAGCAAGGCAGAAATGTAGAGTGACACTACTCTGTCCCCGAATATTTACATCCAGCACAAAGTGGGTGAGAACAAAGGAACAGAGGCTCATGGCAAACAACACCAGTGTACCTTCGACAGATATCAGGGCCTACAAAACCGCCATGCCCCAAGCAGCGCTTCCTGCTGGTTTCAACAACTCACCAGCCAGCAGCATTTTACAAAACATTTTCCTTTTTCAAAAGCAACAATTGTTCACGTCGGCAAATGAGAGAATGTAGAAAAAGGAAAGTTGTGAGAATTGTAATTATTCCTTGTCTTCGTCGGGGTTCTATTGCTGTGAAGAGACGCAGTGGCCTTGGCAACTCATAACTGGAGCCATTGGACTAGAGCTGGCTTACAGGTTCATGGACCAGGGCTTGCTTACAGGTTCAGCAGGTTAGTCCCTTATCATCATGGTGGTAGCATGGCAGCATGCAGGCAGACAGGGTGGGGTGGATAACTGAGAGTTAATGTGTCTGGATCAGCAGGCAGCACAAAGAGTTACAGACACTGGACCTGGCCCCACCCTCAGTGATACACATCCTCCAAAAAGGCCACGCCTACTCCAACAAGGCCACACCTCCTAATGCCTGTCAAGTAGAACCACTCCCTAATGACCAAGCATTCAAATCTATGAGCCTCTGGGGCCCATTCCCACACAAACCTCTACATTCCACTCCCTGGTCCCCATAGGCCTGTAGCCATATCAGAATTCAAAAAATGCATTTGTTCCAACTTCAAAAATCCCCATAGTCTGTCGCAGTCTCAACACTGTTTAAAAGTCCAAGTTCAAAGTCTCTCCAAAGACTAATGGAAAATTTTAAACTTTAATCCCCTGAAAAATCAAAATAAAAAAGCAGATCTAAAACTTCCAACAAGGCCACACCTCCGAATCCCTGTCAAGTAGTGCTACTCCCTAATGACCAAGCATTCAAATCTGTGAGCTTACAGGGGCCATTCCTCTTCAAACCGCCACACTTCTAATTGCACCATGCCAAGAACCCCACAGTACAACCAGAGCCCACCCGCCATGTTTTCCACAGATTGCTTATTTAATGGAATTTTTTAAAATAAAAATCCTAAAATTTTTACAGCTTTATAATCTTGTATGTTTGTGCTTGCAGGAGCATGTGTTTGCATGTGTGGTTTTTGGTGTAGGAGGGCATGTTTGTGGTATACAGGTGTATGGGTATGTGTTCATGGAACCCATGCAAGTGTTGGGGAGGGGGTTTCAATGGACTACTTTGAATATCACCATTTACTACTGTCACATTGTTCATTTGTCCTGAGATAGAGTCTCACTGGTCTCCTTGAGAGCTCTGTCTGTTCCCAGCACTGAGATTACACATTGCTGTGAGAGTGTAACTGGTACTGCCACATAAGAAAACATCCAGGTAGCTTCCAACAGTTTAAACATAAAGTTATCATGTGAAATCTGTCAGGATTTCCTCTCCTAAACACATAATCCAAGAAAAATGAAAACTTGCATGTGGAGAGAAGTGTTGTTTCCCAAATTGGTTCTTGATTGTGTCAATAAAAAGGGTGGGAGGCAATTGCTGGATGAAAGAAAAAGCTGGGACTTCCGGGTCCCAGAGGAAGGGAAGGGACACATGGAAAGGAGAGATTTCAGACCAGACTTTGAAATGGGTAGGAAGCTACAGTCATGTAAGGTCTTGGGGCACCTAGAGCTTGTAGCCTCCATGCAAGGAGGTTGAGGGGGAGCTAGCTGATAGGATTATGGCAGGAAATTCTTCACCCAGCCATTGTGCCATCTGGCTAGTTTTAAAATAGTACAACTGTCTAGTGTTTTCCATCCATGGAGCTAAGGTAGGCAGGAGGAGAAAGAGGGCAGCCAGGGCAGTTTTTGGCGGCTTGGCAAAGCTAGCCAGGAGGGGCTGGGGGATCAATCACAGCTCCCAGGAAAACTAGCCAGCTGGCCATTGGCAGAGCTGAGTGAGAAAGCTAAACCAGGAGTGGTCAGAGAGCATAGGCCGCAGCACCAGGCACGGAAATAGCATGTTTTTTAAATTGCACACAACAGTTGAACATACACAAAATCGTGTGCACCAATGTTAATATAATAGCAGGACTATTCACATTAGCGAAAGATAAATGGATAAATAGCCCAGTCCTAGTGCCTCTCATTTGATAAACTGAATAATAAACTGGATAAACAGAATGTGGTATATCCATCCAATGGAATATTACATGGCATATTGACTCACAATAAAACATCAGCGAACCTTCAAAGCACGCTGAGTGAATAAAGGACCATGTGTTGTCTGACTACACAGGTGAATCAGCAGACACAAGCAAGATCCATGGTCGCCTAGGATTTGATAAAAAAGGGGAATGGTTTACAGGAAAGGAGAGACAGAAAACATTATTGTGAGTACACAAAAGATTACTGAAATGTGTGTATTTTAGATGGATGAACTCTGTGGTATATGAATTAGATGTCACTAAGCTTCCTATTAAAAAGAGTATCATAGGGCTGGGAGCTGGCTAGTGTGTGATGTGTATGCCAGGGACTTGAATTTGAATCCCCAGAACCCAGGTGCAGTGACATATATCTGAAATTACAAGGATGTGGGGTCAGGGACAGAGTCAAGATGACCCCTGGCACTTGATGGACAACCAGTCTATCTAAAACAGTGAAGTCCAGGTTCAGGGAGAGGCTCTGTCTCAAAAAATTATATCAAGAGTGAATGAGAAAGACACCTGGCATTGACCTCTGATTTGAGCACATGCACACATGCGCGCGCACGCGCACACACACACACACACACACACACACACACAGGTATACACACACAAACATGCATGTATAATACAGTCTTATGTGAATATGCATATATGATACCCATACACTCTTACATGAACATACATGTATAGCAAGCACACACTCACATGTGAGAAAACTATACACTATTATACCATACTTTTGCTCATCACTGGAGATATAATTAAGACTGGCTCATTCTCTGCCTCATGCACATGCATGTCTGGGTGCACACAACTAAAATTATTAAAGTTCCCATCCTTTCTCTTGTCACCTTTCTCTTTCAGTTTTCCCTTCAGAGAGTCCTAGTAATGTTGCTCAGGTATGAACTTACTCATGTTTGCTGTAGTTTTGGGTCCTTACCGTCTCCCCCAAAGCCCGTGTGCTGAAGCCGAGCTCTAAGTGGAGCCGGGTCACTGAGGATGTGTCTCTTCTGCTTCCTGCTGCTGAGCAGTGGGATGCTTTGCTTCCTCGTGGGCTGGGCTTCTCTGTTCTGCCTTATCACACAGCCTCAGATCAAACACCAGCACGGCTTAAAACGACAAGCCTAAATAAACCTTCCTTCTTTTTAAGTTGGTCCCGTCAGATGTTTGCCTTAGCTATGGAAAGCTGACAGATACAATGTCCAAATGTCTTCCTATGTCTCTCTGTGAATTCACACTTCCAACATAACGTATGAGACATATGAGAGCGATGTTATCATACCAGTTGGTGCTTCTGGGGAAAAGCAGCCTGGAGTCCATTGTCCAGAGACTGTCTTCCTAGCTTCCTGATCAATTAATTCAAGGAGAGGCCCCAAGACACATAATTTCTTCCAGCGTTTCCAGCTTTGAATTGAGAAGTGTAAGAATTCCCTCCCCTCCCATTCCAACCGTCCCTAGGCCTTCAACCTCACAGAGTGCTTTTAGTGAAGTTGATAAGGCCCAAACAGGAATGAGTGGCCTTTGAAATGGAGACCAAAGGGCATTATTCTTGCAAGGAAGGGTTGAAAGCTCAATTAATATGCTCAGAGGTTTGGAGGAGGGCGGGATTCCATGAGATGAGCTGTCACCAACGAGCACAGCCACCTCACTGCCACACTGTTTTCTGAGGCAGTATCTCTCCCTGATCCCAGAGTTTGCCAATTTGGCTAGTCTAGCTGGCTGGCTAGATCCAGGGATCCTCTGTTCCTGCCTCTCGATCAGTGGGATTATGGATAACCACGATATACACCCATTTCCAAACTCCGTCCCTCTCATTTGTGTGATGGCACGTCATCCACTGAGCCTGCTCAGCGCCTTGCTTTATTTTCTTGCCTTTTTTAGATGGAGTCTCACCGTGTAGCCCAGACTGGCCTCGCACTCACAGCAGTGAGAAAAACAGACCTGAGCAGAACTCGATCCCCCTCCCTCCCAGACTCAGGCGCCAGCCTGACTCAAGTCCCTCTAGGCCTTGAGTTTTGGGCCATTTTCAACTGCAATCAATCAGTTACTAATGAGTTCTCTCATTTTTCCCTCACGTGAGGAAAGCCAGCGTTAAAACAACAGACTAGAATCTAGCCGCTTGGGAGCTCCACCCTCCCCCCCTTTTTGTGTGGCTTCACCTAGACAAGCTGTTTTCCTCATCCATGGCAGGCATCTGAGAAAGCCCCACCCCCTAAAGTGGCCCAGGGATACCCAGGCCCGCAGTAACCACTGCCCATTTACAACTGTGGCACGGAACAGCATCTCCTGCGGTCTGCCTAGTCACTCGTGATCCCCGCACACTTTCCTGTGGATCCTCTTTGAGCAGGAAAACACCATGCTTAGCTGCCCTGACCTCCCCTGCCCTTCCCACTGGAGATGAAAAGCTCCGCTGCAGACAGCGAATGCGACCTTTTGTTTGGTCACAGGTTCAAGTTCACTTAGGCTCCCTGCAGCTCTGCATGTTCCCCTGGTTCACCTTTGCGCTGTGTCTTTGTGGCAATCTATACAACTTCACCTTGGTGGATCTAAATCAGTAGCAGATTCCTTGCCGCTGCTCACTTCCTGCCCCCCGCCCCCCGGAAGTGGGGTTTAAGCTGCCCCTCTTTGAACCTGGGCAGGTCTGAGACTGTATCAACCAGCAGACCATATTTAGGCAAAATGACACGATGGGACTTCTAAGGCCACGCCGGATTTTTATAGGCTCTCTTGAGATTAAACTGAGGACGCAGCACTTTGGGGGAAGAGATTTGACTGACTGAGCCATCATCTCCACCCGCCCTATTGAGCCTATATATATATATATATATATATATATATATATATATATATATATATATATATTTTAGTGTAGCAGCTCACTTTTGTTCATACCGATTCTACTACTTTCTTAGTGACATTTCTCTCACTTTTGTTTTCTTGGATGGATAAGCCGCTATTGCGTTGAAGTCCGTGTTTGAAAAATCCCAACATTGCGATAACTCACAGATATCTTTTTCTTGTAATTTTCAGTCATTTTGGTCCTTTTTCCTGACATGTGTGGCAATTTGCTAAATGCTAGACATTGTAAATCTAAGACTCCATCCATGTTCTAGCTGGAACGGTTGAAACATTTGTCCAGCCCTTTAGCCAAGCGTGGTGGTACAGGCGTATAATCCCAGCAGCGGGGAGGTAGGGACAGCAGATTCTTGGGGCAGCCTGGTGAGCTGGCCTAGCTTCCTGGGTGACTGTCAGGCTGGCAAAGGGTCCATCATCTCTCTAAGTGAAAGGTGCTTGATGAACAACTCTCAAGTTGTCAGGTTGCTCAGGGTTTAAGAGCACTGACTGTTCTTCCAGAGGTCCTGAGTTCAATTCTCAGCAACTACATGGTGGCTCACGACCATCTATAATGAGATCTGGTGCCCTCTTCTGACCTGCAGGCATGTAGGCAGGCAGAAAGCTGTATGCTGTATACACAAATAAATACTTTTTAAAATCATTGTATGTGTGTGTGCAGTACTCACTACGACCAGAGGGGGCGTCAGATCCTTGGAACTGGAATTATAGGCATTTGTGAGCCTCTCAGTATAGCTGCTGGGATCGGGACTCCATTTTAAGTGTGAGAAACGGAGGCGCAACGTGTTTAGATTGTTGCACCCCCTCTCTGATCCTCCCCAACAACGGAGAACCAGCCTGCATTTCTGAGGTTGGAAACCGATGAATAATTCATAAGACAGGAAGGCTCTTAGCCCAACTCAACCTTGGCTCAATCGTCTCCACAGCCCTACGGAGTTGAAGAAAAATATTTTCCTTGTGCAGTAAGTGTGGCTCAGAGAGAGGATTCATTTGGTAAGATGCTGTTTAAACACATACATTTCTCTGCCCAGCACCGCACTTAGAGCGGAAGGTGATGCCTAATAGAGGAGAGGTTCTTTAATCTCTCCTCGAGCTGACTCCCTAAATCTAAAACACACACACCGCTTGCCTCCAACATATTCTAGAAGATGGGTGGACGCTGCCACATGCTCACCTCCTCTTAAGTGTCTGTCCTTTACCGAGGCATCGGTTATCGACTGTAATGGCATGAGCCAGAACAAACCCATTGATATTCACGTAGATGTAACCGTCACTGCCACAGGTGTCCCCGCACAATGTGTGATTGCCTAATGAGCCCTTAAAATAAAATGTTGCCAATGAAGAGCAAGTTTGCTTCCCCTATAAAGAAAATGAACCCCATCAGTCTGGCAAACAGCAGCATCCTCAATATTTTTTAATGGGATGGCTTTCTTACTGCAGTTTCTGCAGGGAATAATATATAGAGGAACGATGTTTCTCTTTTGTGATTACATTACCATATGGAGTAATTTTTCGTGACAGGGAGGTCATTCCACGGGATGAGTTCTTCCACAGTCAGATGGAAGCCCAGTTCCGTGACAGCCAAGGACAGATTGACTTATTAAAATCATTACATTACAGATTTTTTTTTATTAGTCTGCTCGCATTTGCTCTCTGGAAAGATCAAAAGCACCGGCGCGTCTGAAGAGCCCATCAGGAGACAGGGAAGGTAGAATTAGACAGAATGGTCATTATCACAAAGGTGGAAATCATCTGCAAATCTGGATTCGAGAGGGCAACTGTAAGGGGTCTCCTGAGCACAGAGTTGAGAGAGCAGACTGGGTGGGAGGGAGGGGTGAGCATCAGTGAGAGAGAAACCAACCCCGTATGATAAATAGCCGAAGGTTTAGGAAAACCACCTAGGCATCTGAACTTAAGGCAAGCTTGGATGCTTTGAACAAATCGGCCGTCCTGGACCACAAAAAAGTGGGGGTTTGGGGGGAGCTGGCTCAGCACCAAAGGGAGCTTTCTGAACAACCCCTTTATTTTTTCTCAAAACCCCTATTCAAGGGTTGTGTTTTTGATGCATTCACTGCTGCATTCATTCATTCATTCATTGAGCAAACCTTCTCTGACTCTGTCCATATGCAAGGACCAGAAAAGGACCAACAGCGTGATTGATGCTCTCAAGTAGTCTCTGGTCTGTTAGGAGAGATGGGTGAGTCTGATACTGAGAGAAATGACATAGAAGGGAAGGTAGCGTTCATTCCATCCACCAGTGCTTAATGAGGGTCTACTGTGTTCCAAGCTCTGTCTGTGTGCAGCACTAGGAGAGGAGAGGCCTGTGGGGTATCTGGAGTTTTAGAAGGGCAGATGCAGGATAAACATGGTGGAAACTGTGTTTCGGCCTGCAAAGTCAGTGCAGCGAGAAATTCCCTCGTAGTCCTGATCTGCACGTATGGCTCTGATTCTAGAGGGGAGACTGGATAAGGAAGCACCATGCCAGGTCAATGGGATCTCAAGGCCCATTATGACTCAGAGATGCTTTGAGCACAGATGCTTGTCATATGCTGGTGTGGATGTTTACATAAGAGTGGTGGGTTCCAAACAGGGGTCTCGACTCACCATATATACAATCACCCAGTGCCTCCTCCTGCTTTCAACAAGTGGCAGAAAGTGACCAGACACACACACACACACACACACACACACACACACACACAGAGTACTGGAGGGACAACTCACCTTAGAAAGTGCCTGCTATGTGAACATGAGGACCCAAATTTGGACCTCATTATCCATGAGAGAGAGAGAGAGAGAGAGAGAGAGAGAGAGAGAGAGCGCTCATTTGCTCATGCCTACAATTCCAGAACTGGGAAGGCAGACAGGAGAGAGAGGAAGTCCCTTCTCATTAGCCAGAAAGACTGGTCCCTCATCCTTTAATGCCAGGTTCAGTGAGAAACCCTTAAAGAATAAGGTGAGAGGCCAAAAGGTGGCTCAATGAGTTAAGGGGCTTGGTGCCAAGCTTGAAGACCAGACAGAGTTCAATCCCTGGAACCTACATGGTGGAAGGAGAGTACTGCATCCCTCAAGTTGTTCTCTGACCTCCACATATGTACCCACACACATACAGAGAGAGAGACAGACAGAGAGAGAGAGAGAGAGAGAGAGAAGACAGGAACAGGCAGCTGACTCGGCCGCTGCCCTGACGCAGACTGCCACCTGCTCTATGTTGCAGTTCCCTCCTGCAAAATTCTAAGGACGGAGTGCCTGCCTTTCTCATCCCTGTGAGGCCCATAGCTAGCACAGTGCCTGGAACACAGAAGGTGGTTGATAAATAGACATTAACTGTTGACAGAATTGTAAATTAGCGTGGCTGTGGTGAGAATCTGTTTGGAGATTCCTCTAAAAGGCGAAAGAAAAAGAACTACCAGGTTGGGGAATGTAACTCAGTTGACAGTGTGAGTGTTGGTTGAACATGCAAGGGAAAGGAGCTCTAGGATCCATTCCTAGCACCTCAGAAACCTGGTATGGTCCTGTGCAAGCCTTTAAACCTACTGAGAGGGAGGAGGAATCGAGAGGCTTAAAAGCTCATGCCCCAGCGGATGGCCTCACACCCATGAGCATCCCTATGGGCACCAGTAAGCAGACTCAGAGGACTGCACAGGAAAAAGATATGAGAACGTGAAGTTGGAAGCTGGGTGTGGAAGTGTGGACCAGGGATAGCTGGAGAGGGGAGACAGGAGGTAGATATGTTAGTTCATTGTGTGCATGTATGAAATACTTTTAAATAACTCAACATCATTCTTGCCTACACATCAAGTCACAGACCAGCCTGGAACACATCCACAAAGAGCCACCTAGGTCCCAGGCAATCCTTCTGTCTGTGCATCCAAAGGAAATGAAGCCTGTGTGTGAAAGAATCCTCGTGTTCCCTCCCACCTCATTTACGACAGCCAAGATTCAGAACCAGCCTAAGGGTGTGGTCGTGAATGCACGGATGAGAAAAGGTTGTGTGTGCACATAATAGAAATCCCCTCAGCCCTTCCAAGGAACAGAACCCCATTGTTTGCAACAGTGAGGAGCAGCCTGGGGGACACTGCCCTAAGTCACGTAAGCCAGGTGTGGACATCACGACACATGTGGAGGCTAAAAAGAAACATTCAAATTCATCAAAATCAAGAGCAGAAGATAGGTGGTGTGTCTATGGGATCAAAACAAAAGAGCAGGAGGACCGAAGGGAATGCTGTGATGAAAGAAATTCCAGTTCGAGGGGAGGAGCCTCTACTGTTAACAGCTAACAACACTATACATACACATCAAAACTGCTAAGAGGAAGGATTTGAAGTCTTCACACCACAAAAAATGAAAAAAAAAACATAATCATGGGAGGTGATAATTTAATTAGCCTAATTTAATTAGTCTATTACGCATATGTACCAAAACACAACAGATACAAATATCAGTAACCAATAAAGGCTAAAATATAAGTACTTCAGTAAATGTGTAATGAATGATCAGATGGCGCTGTTGGGGTAAGGAAAGTCACCTGAAGACAGCTGACGGATCGCGCTAGTGTAAATGTTCTCAACCTGTGGGTCGTGACCCCTGGGGGGGGCACCAAGTGACCCCTTTCATAGAGTGACCTAAGACCATTCTCCATATCAGATATTCACGTTATGATTCATGATGGTAGCAAAATTGCAATTATGAATTGGCAATGAAAATGACCTCTATGGTTGGGGTCACCCCACCATGAGGAACTACATTAAAGAGCTGCAGCATTAGGAAGATTGAGGAACACTGCTCTATAACCAAAGGCAACAGTGGGGACAGGAAGGTGTGGAAAAAGTCAACATGCTAGTCTGGGATTGTCCCAACCCTAAAATTATCTTCATTGTTACTTCATAACTGTAATTCGGCTACTATTACAAATCCTGATGTAAATATCTGTGTTTTCCGAAAGGGGTTGAGACCCACCAGCTGACAATTTCTGGTCTAGATTATCTATGGTGCCATCTTCATCTCAGATCTTTAATAACAGCAGCAAATACCCCCTTCTCCAAATATAATCACATCCCCAGGCTCTGTGATACAGACTGAACTTTTTGAGGTGGGTGCAGGGCAGGGGCCAGGGCGGTGGGGGGGGGGGGGGCGGAGGTTCTGGTAAGATGGCTCAGCACTTAAGAGCAATCATTGGTCTTGCAGAAGAGTTGGGTTCAATCTCTAATCCCCAAATTGGGCAGCTCACAACTGTTGGTAACTCCAGTGCAGATCCAACACCCACAGCTTTCTTGGGTACCTGCACTCACATACATCTACCTACACACAGACACACAATTAAAACAAAAATCCTTTTAAGAGAGAGGGAGAGAGGTAATGATGAGATACCCCGTGGCGAGTGAGCGGTATCTATGAGTTTGATCTGTGAATTATAAACAGGTCCCTATACTGATATGGTTGGCTTTCTGAACCTAGACTGGTGGTCTAAGTAATGTGGTTTATTTCCAATGCCTGCCTTTCTCCTAGGTCTGGAGTGCATGATAGTCAGAGCCTGCCAACAGAACCAGACCTCAAAAAACTCTGACCCTGGATCTCTGGATCAGTTGTTTTCTGTTGCTTCGGCAAAAGAGCAAGACCAAAACAACTCGCAAAAAA
>CACVCL010029605.1:0-66831 GCA_902729485.2 Mus minutoides | reverse complement strand
CAAGAGAACCTGATAAGCAAACATTAAGGACCAATGACTGTAGCTGAGGAATGAGTGGTTTATGGGCATTCCTCAAACTCTTCTTGGAAACTTACAGGATTGAAATGTTTCATGATAAAAATTTGAGGAAGAAAAAACTTGTAGTTCCCATTTTTAAAAAATCACCTATCACATTATAACTGTGAGTTTTGTCATAGTAGAAAATTAATAGATCATGATAATCCTATAATCTAGTTAAGGTTTTATAATTAATAAGAAAAAATTCAGTCAAATAATGGAAGTAGCCCATCCTATGGACCAATAAATACATGGAAACAAGCTGTAAGCGGCAAGCTTCAGGTCAGGCTTGAACTAGGACCAAAATAGACGACCTGCTTTCCCTGCTGTGTCTCTCGGCCCCAGTCTTTTTGGTTCCTGTTCTTCTCCTGGGCTTTAGATGCTTCGCAGAGCCAACCAGTCAGAGGGAAGAGTCCACAAAGGAGGGCGAGCAGATGCTGGAAGGCTGCCCTACACCAGGATGTGACCCAGAGGACTGTGGCCTTCATATTCCCTTGGTGCTGCAGGAACTTGGGGCTGTGTGGCCCATCTAAGACTATGAGAAAGGAAGAATAACTCTGGAGGGATATGAATCTGGGCTGCTGAGATTGGCTCTTTTTATAGAACCCCTGCTCTTATTATAGGACTTCTAGAAAAGAAAACAGGAAAAGAATACCTGACCTCCATCAGACACCCTTAATACCTGACCTCCATCAGACACCCTTAATACCTGACCTCCATCAGACACCCTTAATGTTATATGTTCGTTCTCACCTGCAAAGGTCCATCTCTCCCTCCCTCCATATTTCTCCCCTCTATTCCTTCCTGGAACATTGCAATGAAATGTTCTTGTGAGACCCCCTAAGACTTGTCAGCCACCTGGCTACACTACATGTGGAAATATCCAAAAGTCCCAGAGATACCTGAGCTCAGGCTAACCCTTTCCCATGTGGCTACCCAGGGCTGTCCCATAGTTGACTCATCCTTGAATGAAGAGAAGCCAGTGACAGAATTGGTAGAGAAGTCCCTTGTGTTCCAGATTCTCCTATCCTCTCTCACATCCAGACCCTCACAGGGTCCTCTGGGAAGCCGTTCCCACCCCAGCTCTCAGACAAGGAAATTGAGGCTCTTAGAAAAGGCTCTGAGGTCAGCCAGCAGCAGGTGGCTGAGCCCCCCGGCCCCGCCGCTGCTCCCTGTTCACATCTGGGGTCCCACAGATCCTGAGAAGCCTGGGATCCAGGTGTGGATCCCCAGGTTATAAGAACTGCAGTCAAAGGCTGCTCTGTTTGTCTCCGAGGAAGCCTAGGAATTCTGCTCCAACCCCGGGGACTTCTGTCAAGTAGGAGGATTTGCGCTAATAAAAACAAGTGTCATTTTACAGCACTCTCTGTAAATCTGTTAGTGGCCTTTAATAAAAATGTATGACCCTAATAATCTTGTTCCGCACACCCTGCTCAGATTACCACCCACCAGCCAGTCATCTGCTGGCCTTTGCAGCTTGGGGACGGAGGCCTGGGTCCTCGCCAGGGGTGGCTCCCAGGGATGTCAATGACCTGGTAATGATTAATCCAAACTGCCCACTGCTGTGGCAGGAAGGAGGAGCTGGGCCTGTAACACAGGCTGCTGGCTGGGAAGCCTAGCCACAAGCCTAGGGAGCCATTGTTACTATCTCAGACCCCAGATGGGACCTGGGCCTGGGCTAGGGCCAGGGACTCGCCTAGACCTATGGGTATGCCCACCATTGCCTCTGGGATGAAAATGGGAGGCCAAGAAGTCAAGTGAGCCAGGGACTTTGGACCATGTCTGGACCAGGTTTCTCATGGAAAAAGGAGGTTTGGGTTCCTATTTTTATTTATTGTGTATGAGGGGTTGGGGTAAGTGTGAGGATGTGAGGTCAGAGGTCAACGAGTGCCATTCCTTAGGTGCCATTCATCTTGGTTTGTTTGAGATGGTGTCCCTCACTGGCCTGAAACTCACCAAGTACTCCCTAGGCTGGCTAGCCAGAAAGCCCCAGAGATGTCCCCATCTGCCCTTGCCAACACTGGGATTATAGTGTGGGCCATCACACCTGGCTTTTTGTAGGTTCTGGAGGTCAAACTCTATCTAGTCTTTGTGTTTGCACGGCAAGTACTTTATGCACTGAGTCATCTCCCCAGTCAGAGCCTGTGGTTTTAATCTTCCAAGGTGTGGTATCTGAGATGATGGTCAAACCCACTACAGGCCCGTCATCCTTTTCCGATGCACCCTTGGCTGCTAGGTCACAGAAATTGCTGGGATGCGGCTGGTTAAATATTGCAGTGTAATGAAGACCTGCAGCCCTCTTAGCCTTCTGTTACTTGCTATTTGTGGAAGTGTCTAGTTACAGACCTAGGGAGGACTCCAAACGTCCTCAGGTCCCATCCGCTAAGCAGTTGAGTGTGCACATGCTGCTAGCCTCTTACTTGGAGGAGAACTCTGCAAGTCACCAAGGCATCTATCCCTCATGGAGGAGGGAATAGAGATCCGCTGCCATAGGTTGTCCACATGTCAGACCTTCTGACAGCACGGTCCGTACGTGCAGGGTGAACCTCAGACCAGAACTCTCACAGTTGCACAGGGATTTCCTCTAAGGGGAGCATCTCAGCTTCTCTCCCAAGTGATCAGCTAACCTAAGGTTTTCCAGGCTGGGGAAGTGGTGTGGGGTTCCAGGAATAGGGCTTTGGTGCTCAAATTGAAATGAGTACCCAACCTGAGCCTGAGCCTGAGCCTGGGCTCCACAGGGTCCCCAGAGAATGGTGGGGTCCTTTAAGAAGCTACTGCCTTGTGTATATAGCCTTGCTATTATAGCCTTGTATATATAGCCTTGTGTATATAGCCATGTGTATATAGCCTTGTGTATATAGCCTTGTGTATATAGCCATGTGTATATAGCCTTGCATATATAGCCTTGTGTATATAGCCATGTGCATATAGTCTTGGTATGGAGTTTGGAACCTAAGGTTCTTAACTGCAGAGCAGGCCAGTGGCTGAATGGATGCTGGTCCTTGCCTTCCTCCTCACATTCCCATGTAGCTTTCTGAGATGCTCTGTGGCTCCCAGAAGAGGCTCAATTCCAAATTCCAAGTTGCCCGAGGCCTGTTGATCTCACCTGCTGCCCAGAGAGGCCACTCTGCTCACACCAACTGGTACCTTAAAGGGAGGGAACTTTGAGGTCCTTTGATTACCCTCTCCCCATCTAATGCCAACCCCCCTTTTAGTACATCCTACACCCTGCTCCCCTCATCTCTGCTTGCATACCTGTAGTGACAGGGGGCTCACCACCACACATGGCAAGGTGTATTGTTGGAAAACACGGACTGCTTTGACATCCTTTTCTAATATTAGATTTAATTGTTTCTTGATACAACTTCTACACACCAGTTCAGATTCTTCCCTCTGGAATAATTTCAATCGTCCAGGCCCTCTTCCACAATGGTCATTTATTTAAAATAATAATAATAATAATAATACAAGTCAAACTTAAATTTATTTTTACTTTGTACTTTTGTTGAAATTGTACTTACATTTCTTCTCCCAACCCTCGGTCACCTCTTGTTATCACAATCATTATTTTCAGAGTGACAGCTGCCTGTCAACGTCCCCTTACAAAGAGTCAGATCTGATCTACCTCCTATAATACAGCCTACTCCTGATATGGCTTTTCTATTCAGCACCACTGTTAGCTCGTCTTAACCTGTGAAGTACGCCTCTCAGATTCTTGTCTTTCTCACAGAAGCTACTCTAGGCAAATCCTTCTACTTCCTGGTTTATACTTAACTTCTTAAGTCCAGGTGTATGACTGGAATCATTCCTTGAACTTAATTTTTTATCTCTAACTGGCCAGTAGGAGGATTCTGTTGGCCACATTTTCACCTTGAGACTCATCTCACCCAGCTGGAGTGACTTCAGTGGTCCCACTGGGATTTGTTAAGCACCTACTATGAGTTAGGTTCAGAGAGAGGTCAACCCTAGCCTGGTGTTCTCCTCTCTCTCAGGGTCTTGTCAATGGGCTGCGAAGTGGGATCTCACCTCCAGGCGCAGGGGTAAGCAGAGACAAAGGTCAAGGTCGAATATCCAGGAAAGCTGTGGACATTAGAACTGCCTCAGAGTTCATGGAGGGCATCAGAGTCTCCAGCTGTCTGACCCAAAGTCTACAAGGTTTGCTCCTATATGTGAAGTCAGAGGCTGTAGCTAGGACTGAAGGAGTGAGGGCAGAGTAGGGAGGTGAGTCCAGACCAGGGCTCTCCACTAACGGACAGCCAAGAAAAATCTGGAAGGAGGCAAAGACCCTGAAGCAGGGCTGGCCTGGAGGTCGGAGATCAATTGCTTCCTACTGGCATCATTAGCCTTAGTAATTTGTATAGTTATTCCAAGTAGAGCTAATTCAACTAGGGTTCAAATCCCAGCTCTGTAATTCCTAAACTGTGTGGTCCCAGCCAAGTCACTCAGCTTCTCTAAACCTCCTCCAGCTGCAATAACAATGAGCCCTGCAGCTCAAGTTTATCCTGGGGATCAAATACACTGAAGCAAGGAGCTGACCAGAAGTACAGGAACTGTGACATGCTATGAGCCTCCAGCATTGCTCTCCCACTCAACAGCCTAGGAGCCCTCACCATGATACTACAACCTCCATGCCCAAGGCCACACGGAACCGGAGGCCTTGAAAATGAGGTCTCCTACCCAACCCATCTTACCCCAGATAGCCCAGGCCAGCAATTTTCTTTATGAAGAAACCAGGACCTGACCTTCTGGACCTCTCTACCATGTCCCCAGGGACTCATTCTCCCCAGATGGTGCTGAGCTCTGAGATCTGTGGAAGGTTCAGAGACCATGTGTGGACACAGCCCTGGCCACTGTGTGGGCTGAGCATCCATCCCCATAGTACAGTACATTGGTGGGACTCCCTGAGGCAGAATGACCAGAATAGGCATTACAGAAGGGACACTCTCAAGCCAGATGACCTCTGCTTATTCTTGGGGCATTTACACCCAGAGTACACAGCTTTAGGGACCCATTTGCCACCCTCAACCCAGCAATGTCCAGCATCCTCTGTGCCATTCTGTGACATCTTAATTTAAGTTGCCAAGTCTGAGGGTCCTGCCTGACATTCGTCAGCCTTATGCCTGTGCCTGTGCCTCCGTGTCCCTCCCTTGTTTCCTTTCACCTGCAAAATGGGGGCAATGTCTGTCTGACTCTGGCCACAGTGAGTGTTGCAGCTACATTCGCATTTGCTGTGGCTGGAATGATCATTTAAGTCCATAAAGATGGACTGAGATCTATTGTTTCAGAAGTTTTATTTCACCATGGTGGGAGGGCAGGGCAGGGCAGAGCAGAGCAGAGCAGTTCCATTATGGCTGAGAAGATTCAAAGAGACCAAAAGCATTTATGAATACTATATCCCATAGAATAGTATAGCCCAGGACCCACCCCCAGTAACCCACTTCCTCAATGTATGTCCCACCTCCCAAAGTTTCCACAATGTCCCAAATTAGTGCTACCAACCAACCAAGAGCTAAGTATTCAAAACATGAGCATGGGGGGGGGTGTGGAGGCATCTCAAACTGATAAAGACCACCTCTGAGGTAGTCCTGCCTGGTCTCTAGAGGGAGAAACTACAGCTTAAAAGGGGAAAGGATATATTCACCAATACACAACTAATGTATCAGTGTCCTGATTGTGTCCTCTGGATTCTGAGCCCCTAGAAGCATGGAGAGACCACCCAGACCTTCACAGATTAAAGGAGGTATTCTCATTGCCTGGTGACCCCACAATATAGGAAGCCCAGAAGCCCGGCTTGAAACCAGCCATGTGGTGAGAACTTAAACCCCAGAGATTGTGTATGCAAAACTAGGTTCTTCTATATGGAAGAGTCTCTCTCTCTCTCTCTCTTTCTCTCTCTCTCTCTCCCTCCCTCCCTCCCTCCCTCCCTCTCGTGTGTGTGTGTGTGTGTGTGTGTGTGTGTGTGTGTGTGTGTGTGCACCCACACACGTGTGCTGGAGGGGAGTGGGGGAGGGTTGTTTATCAACTCACTTTTCTGTTCCTTCGGAAAATGATATTCAACCTATATAAAGGGAACACACCAGACAGAGCTGGAGAGGCTTGTCAGGAAGAGTGAAATAGAGGTCTGTGGCAAGCACTGGGGTGCAGACTTTATGCTCTCCTCCCAGGGTGAGCCACAGTCCTCTGGCTGCCTCCCCCAGAGGCTCTGCTTTTAGAACTGGCTGGGGAGGGTGCAGAGAGAGGGGGGCTGGATGCCTACAGCCCCTTACCACTAGCTACAGTCCTCCTACACACATGAAGGCTCTGCACCCACAGATCTAACCAAGCTCAGGCAGAATATAGCTGAAACCAAAAGAAGTCTGTACTCGACATAGACAGGCTTTTTCCTTGCTATTCTTACAGCCCGGCAACCTACAGACTCTTTATATAGTATTAGGTAGACATAAAGTACACAGGAAACTGCTTAGCCTCTGCACAAATACCAGGTCATGAGTATATTGAATAATTGTAAATGTCTTTGGAGAACCAGCACCCAAGGACCCAAGGTGGGCAGCCCAGGACTGTTGTGTCCAGTAGGAAAGTTGTAAGCAGCTATGAAATGGACTTTTAAACACACAAAGCAAGTCTTTAAAATTCTCTGACTTTTGCTTCCTTTCTCCTTGAAATGGGATAAAGTGGACCCTTCAAAGAGCCCTGGTAGTCCCTTCCCTCCTCAGGAAACCTCTCTGGGTTTCTCTGACAGTAAGGACAGAAGCCCAGTTCAGCAGTGTGGTCAGGACATTGGGTAGAGTGGGTAGGAACCGAATTTAGGGTTTCTCTTTTCAATCTCCGCTGCAAAGGGAAGTTCGAGGAGCAGGTGTGGGAGGTGATGGATTTGTGTTGTCGGAAGGCTAGATGGCAAACCCAAGAGAGAGGCACCACCAGTGGCTGGCGTCGGAGGAGGGTAGCAGTAACAGGGGACAAAGCAGGGGCTGAGGGTGAGGGCAGCTTGGGTGCAGGGGATGCAGAAAGGATAAAAGGACTGTTTCGATATCTCCAGGGTCCTGGCTCCATCTTTTGTGTGCACATGCACGCTGCCTTCTGGGATGGGGAGAGTAGAAAGAATTAGTCAGATTGCAGAAGGAAGAGACCAGCTCCTCTCCCCACACTGCTTGAGAGTCCCTGTTTCTTCCTCCTCCCACAGGTAGCCCATGCAGTCATGCATGTGTCTCCAACAGTCTGATTACCTCTCTGAGAACAAGCCTATTAAAACCCAGTGCCGGGCTCAAGGCTCACATGTGTTTTGGTGGCCAGGATTAGTGCTTAATTTCCAGCAAAGCTGTTGGGGCCAGCAGTTTAGCCTGCCTGCAAGCCGAGTCCCATGACCAAAGGACTCTGGGAATGGAAGTGCTGGGGGGTGCCTGGTGTTACCAGGACAGCTGAACCTGGCCTCTGGGACTAGCTCAGTGGCCCGGACTTGGCCAGGGAGGGGAGCTTTGCACTGATGAAGGAGATGTGTGTGTGTGTGTGTGTGTGTGTGTGTGTGTGTGTGTGTGTGTGTGTTGTGTGTGAGGGGGTAGTATATGTAGCACCCTCAGAGCTGTTATGTTGTGAACAAGCTGTATCCCCCATAGGAAAAGTGATGTGATGCCCTCTTGAAGAAGAGGGGCAAAGCCATGCTAGGTTTGAGTCTAGTTGCCTCATCCCTGGCCTTGTGCCCTACTTCCAGTGATGGCTAGCATCTTGTCCTTGGAGGCTCAGTTGATTCACGTGTGCTAAAAGTCACACCCAGGACATGGCCTTGATGGACTGCTTCTTTTAAACCCTTGTGACAACTCCAGTCACATGTGTTCCTTGTTGTCGTGGCCTCACCTTTCCAACTGTCCTGTGAGCGATCTGAGGGTGAGGACCTTGTTCCCTTCCCTCTATCCCAGCTGCCCTTAGCAATGCCCGGTGACAGAGCACGCTGGTGAAAGCAACTGTCCTTGACTGGTACATGTGTAGAGGGGTCAAAGACTGGGAGAGAACTAGGTGGCCAGAGGCCTTGGATGCCAAGGTTGGGCATTTGGACCTGACCCTTTGAGCAAACAGGAAGCTACTGCTTAAGGTCCACACCTCAGCTAGTGACAAGGAGGGGAGGGGAGGAGAGAACAAACATGGCAGGCTCTGCATGGCAAGGGCCATACGAGTGGGCTCATCATCCTCAAAGGAGTCCCTGCTCCCTTGGTGCTCCTGACTACAAAGAGGATTGATGTGTGAAGGAGACACAAACCCAGCTTTGGATCATTCTGGAACTCCTCTCCCTGTGGCTTATATTCCTTTTTGTATTTGTGGGGACCACACCACAGTCTCTGTGGCCACATTTCTCTAATTGTCTTTGTGGCTTTGTCAAGTTGTTCCATGTTGTGAAAATGCAGATTCCCTGGCCAAGCCTCTGGTCTCTGGGGAATGGCAGAATATGCTTTTTTTTTTAATAGCAGCTCCCTGGGGGATTCTAATATGCCATGGAGACTGTGGAACCCTGCTGCAAAACTCCTGGCATTTATTTACCACTTTCCTTCTAGAAACTTCTGCCCCAGATGGCATAAGATAAATACACACAGCAGAAAGCAGGGTCCATGGATCTCCCCTGAGCCTCTGTCCTCTTGGGAATATCTTCCCTGCTCTCATCCTAATGGCATCCTACTGAGACCCTTCTTTTAGGATCTGCCTTCTACAAGCAGCCTTCTGACCACCTCTCTCCCCTGTGGCATTTGTCCCCTCTCCTCTGAAGTCTTGTATTATCCTCAAATGGCATTCTCACCTCCTCTTGAGTTACTCAGTCATTGAATAAATATTTACCAAAATTAACAAGAGAGAATCAGCTTACCTTCGTAGCTCAAGGTTACACACAGTTCATAGTGATGGGAAAGTCTTCGCAGCAGGAGCATGAGGGAGATGTCACTCTCTATCCACAGTCCAGAAGCAGAGAGAAATGGATGCCTGGGCTCAGCTTGCTTTCTCTTTTTCACACAATCCAGGTCCTCAGCCCAGGGGATGGTGCCGCCCACAGTGGGGTCGGGGGGAATCTTCCCAGCACAAACTAATCAAGATCTTCCCCTATGGGCTGTCTTGCAGGCAATTCTAGATCTCAAGTTGACAATTAAAATTAATAGTCACACCTCTTATAGCTGTAGTTCTAATTAGATGCTGAGTTATCAGACAGACAGCACACTGTCCCCAAAGACACTCAACACAGTGAAGGAGACAGACCCACAGATGCCATCATCAAGAATTTTAGGTGCAACTTTGTCATCTGGCTGCTGGGATCTAAGTCCTAGCTCTACCCTTAGTGTCTGTGACCTTAGGTAGGCTGTTTCTCACCAATCTGTGTTCCAGCACTCCCATTTATAAACTGGGGCTGGTACTAATGCTTGCCCCAAGGCTTGGTGTGAGAGAAGACTAAGATGTTAGCCCATGTATATATTTCATTCCAGCCTCCAGCATGGAGACATTGAGTGAGGCAGGGTTGGTGCTGTGTAGAGAAGCTTCAGGAGAGGAGAGGTTCATTCCTTTCTCACCCAAAGTAGCCAGGAAGCCCCCACCCAGGCAGGTGTCACCCATGAATGACTCAGCCAAGAAAATGCTTGCGCAGAGAAGAACAAAGGGTGTGCCAGGCAACAGAACAGCCTAAGCACTGGATGAAAAGGAGGAAGTGATGTCATCAGGATGTGCCAAGAAGGCAGTGGGTGGAGACTGCCTTCAGGAAGTCTGGGTGCCTGCCAAGCCTCAGTTTCCTCCATAGCTGCCACGTGGGGACAGAGGACAGAGGAGCAGATAGAAAGTACACACCAAAGCTGAGCTAGGGGCAGGTAGGGTTGATACTAGTTCTGGGAAGCCATTGCTAGGTATGTACTTAGTTCTACGGTCCTGCCCTTGGCAAAGCATTCTGGAAATTTCCTTGGGACCAGCCTGGAAGGCAGCTGAAAGTGACACATGGAGGTTAAGGAGAGTGTGACTAACCACATTCTAGCTCTGTCCTGTTTCATGGCCAGGTTGTGACACCCTTCTTCCCCTTACGGCACAGTCTCTATCATATGTGGCAAAGATACTTGCACTTTTATGCCACAGCTGGTAAAGACCAGGCCCTGTACATTTCAGACAAAATGTCCCCAGCAGGGAGGACAGGTGTCTCTAGCTCTGTGACAGAAGCTGCCTCCTAGCCATGTGACATGCTCACTAGACAGAGGTCAGCAGTGACCTGCCTGGCTAGCTGGTTACACACCCAGGGAGGTCCCATAGCTGGCCTGTTGCTCTGGGTGCTAGGTGAGAAATGCTTACTGAGAAAAATCTCTTGAAAAAATACAAAAGAACTTCCCTGTGTGCATTTTGGTTTTGATTGTCATTAAGTGTGGTAAAATACACAGACTATAAAATTTATCATCTTAACCATTTTAGGTGTTCAGTTCTGGAGCATAAAATATAATACGCGCACACTGTGTAGCCATCGTATCTGAAACCCTGAAACCCACTCATCATCAAAAACTCCCAGCATCTGCCTTTTGCCTTCCATCACTATGGAACTGACTGCTCCTGAGACCCCACAGAACTGGGATCATGCAGTGTTTTACTCTTGTGCCTTAGTTAGGGGTTCATTGCTGTAAAGAGACATGATGACCTTGGCAACTCTTATAAGGGAAAACATTTAATTGGGGCTGGCTTTAAGTTTAAGAGGTTTAGTCCATTGTCATCATAGCGAGAAGCATGGCAGTATGCAGGCAGGCATGGTGCTGGAGAAGGGCCTGAGAGTTCCACAGGCAGCAGGAGACATGTATCATGCTGGGTATAGCTTGAACATATGAGACCTCAAAGATACTTCCTCCAGTAGGAACCAAGTAGAAATATATGAGCCTATGGCTGACATTCTCATTCAAACTACCAGCATCTAGTTTGTGTCAGATGCTAACTCTTGAACCAACCAACCTTCCCCATGGTGGGGGTCATGCTATTTGTGTGGGTCTAGTGATGGGTCTCCTCTCTTCTTCCATGCACGCATCTTTCAGGACACATCAGAGAGCCAAATCTGAGCATCCTGGAACAGGAAATGTTTGTAAGTTTGCCATCTGTCCTTCCTCCTAGCACATGGACAGAGGTTGCTCACCCTCCCTGTGACAGCTTTCCTTCCTCTCTGCCCCTTTTGTCCCCTAGTCACCTGTTCCCCTTCTATTCAACCATGATGACTTTCTGTCATCTCTTCTCAACTAGATGAAAAGATGTCACCTTCACTGCCTGGCCCGTCGTGCTCCCTCCTTGCCTTCCCATCTGGCCCCTCTGCAGGAGGCCTCTACATCCAAACCTGCTCTCTCACGTCCTCTGAAACTTCAGCTGAGCCTACATCTCTTCTAGGGACAAACTTGTGCCCTCTCCACGTCCCTCTTCCCTGCTGCCTCATAGTTGCTGAGTGACATGGCAGAGGAAGGAGGCAGTGCCACCCATCCTTTGATTTCTATACTCTGAGACTCAACTTCTGCAAATGACAAGTTTTGAACGTAGATGATCAGGAGAGAAAGAAAAACACCATAAGTCAGAGCTCCTATTGGCCATCCCACCTGCCAGCCTCACACCTGCCGAAGGAAGGCCCTGAGCACACCTGAATCCATTTCCCCTGAAGCTAAGGCCCCTCCCTTGTCTGCCTGGTGAAGCCTTTCTACGCCCTGCATCTTATATCCTTGCTCTCAGAAACTTAGGTACCACTCTTCCCTCCAGCCAGATATACTCCACATCCATTTCCTTCCTGCATCCTTGCTCTCAGAAGACTCCTTCCTCACTCAGACCCCCACGCTTTCCTGCATTGTAGCATGGAATCATTCTCCTTTGTAGTTAATGCCTCCCTCACCTGGCAATTAACCGCATCCTGCCGTGCCTCTGATGTTGTGCAGGAGGGTGCTTCGTGCCTGGCTCTATTGTACAAGGTGCATGTTATCTCGCCTGTTAGTTCAGGAGGAGAAGCAGGCAGGGTGCCTCACCGGCCCTGAGCAGGGCTCTGCACATAGGAGAAGCTTGGTCCTAGAGTGATGATGGATGGGTGGTTGCTGGTTTTCCTCCAGCTCGTCCTTTATTATGCTGTCAAGAAACCTTTCTGCAGATTGTTCTCATTATCCGACTCATCTGGTTTCTCCGATTTACTCAGCCTGTGTACTGAGTCTCCTGGGTGGGTGGTACCTTGGGAATGCAGAGGGACACCCTCCCTCCCAGGGCCCTGCATACTCAAGAAATGATCAGACTCATGGCATGCCTGGGATGAGCAATGGAACCTAGGATCTAGCAAGCAAGGCAAACAGGGCAAGGCACTATAGAATTGGGGAGCCTTGGAGCTCTAGCCTGGAGGTTGACCTTGGTGAAAGACCTTCAGCTGGGTCTCCAGGATGCTGTATTTGGTGTGAAATAAGGAGACACAAGGGGGTTTCAGGTGGGAAGCATTTAAGGAGCAAAGCAACTCAGCTGCCCGGGCCATTGTAACCTCCGTGTCTTCTCAGGGAGTCCCAGTACAGAGGGAAAGGTCTACAACTACCCTAGTGTATAGAAGCTTTTGATTTCAGCCAGGTTGTCATTGTCTCTAAAAAAGCAGTTTCGCCAGATCCTAAGTGTCAATGCCCTCAGATACCAGCCTTTCTGCTCCCTTGCTGTTATTAAAGCCAGAGTGCCAAAGGGGTGGAATTTGGTGTCATCTATAGGAAAGACTGTCTGCTAAGACTCCCAGTCACCCATGAAGAATATAAGGTTGGCACCATCCTGAATCTGCTGGTCCAACCTACCCTACTAGGAAGTGAAAATATTTATAATTATTTTATTTTATTTATTTATTTGTGTGTGTGTGTGTGTGTGTGTGTGTGCCACAACATGTGTGCAAATACCAGGGACAGCTGGTAGGAATCGGTCTTCTCCTTTCTCCATATGGGTCCTGGGAATTAAACTCAGTTCTTCAGTCTTGGTGGCAAGTTCCTTTACCCACTGATCCATCTTCACAACCCAAGAGAAAGTATTTGAAAGGAAACCATGATGGCTCTTAGCATAAACAGACTCCCCTCTTGTCATGATTCTCTACCACTATTTATATGGCATTTACTATTTGTGTAATTTGCATTTATATACCACTATTTATATAATTTGCATACTTATATGCAAATTATAAATGGTTCTTATACTTAGAAAAATTGTAAGGAAATCAGAGATTATTTAAAGTACATGGTAGGAGGCCGAGAAGACAGCTTAGTGGGTAAAGAGCTTGCTGAGCAAAGGGCCCTGAGTTTGGGTCTCCAGGTGCCACATAAAAAGTCAGGTATAGCAGGATGTGTCCCTAATCCCAGCACTAGGAGGAGGGGGCAGGACAGTCCTTAGGTCTTGCTATCCTGACATTCTAGCCAAGTCAGCAAGCTCCAGGTTCAGGGAAAGACCATCTCAAAACAAAACAAAACAAAGAAAATAATGTAGAGAGCAATAAAGGAAGACACCTAGTGTTGACCTCTGTCCTCCATATGTTTGTGTACACAATTCCACGTGTGCCTACACATACACATGCATGTGAGCATGTACACACGCTAACAATAACAACAATAATGTGTGGAAGAGGCTCTGTTGAAGGACTGCACAATTTTGTGTAAGGGCCTTCGGCATACTCAGGTTTGGAAGCCTCAGGACGCCATGGTAACAGTCCACCATGAATACCGAGGGATACCTGTGTCTTCTGCCAACCTGACAGAGTTCTGTGTTTCATATGGCTGTAGCAGGGTTCCTTCACAAGGCATCCTGGGAAACACGTGAACTATGCTGTGAGCATCATAATGCCACAAACAGCAACAAGGAGAAGCATCCAGCCCCCACACCTAGCCCAGACTACATTTCTGTCACGCAAGGAGCTTAGATATGTTCAAGAACAAAAAGCTCCAAAGAGGAAGGAATGAGCAGCACGGCAGCAGGACCCTCTTTTGTACGTTCCTTAGTTGATAAAGCCACTCGACCGAAGCTGCCGAGTTCTGCTGGCTGGGGCTGCATTGGCTTTCTGTTGTGGATTGTTCCCTTCACTAGCTAAGCTCTCCTTTGATTCCCATATGCAGGTTGGAAGCTTAGCTGGGCAGAGTCTTGTCCTGCGGTCCCCGCTTCCTTCCTTCACTCCATTCAGCATCAGATTTTCCTTTAAACTTATCTATTTGAGCACAGAACTTGATTCCAAAAAAAAAAAAAACCAAACATTTCCTGGTGTTCTTTTTCTCCTCAGACTTCATTTTTCACTTTTCCTTGCTCAGCTTGCTCCTTTTCATTATAGATCTGCGTATGAGTGATTACTAGCAACCGTGTAACACAGTCAATACTAGGCTGTCTTGAGATCTCCTCTGTCAATGCCATTAATCCAAATGCTTCAATTAAGCCTCCAGTGAATATTTAGGACAAGGGCAAAAAGTAGCCACACTCTATCAAAATATCACAATATGGTCTCTAGGCCCTCCATCATCCTCTCCCTTAAACCTCGCGAGATGGGGCCACATTGTTCTCAGCACTACTCTCCTCCATGTCCCCTCTAGGAGGGCTCATTATTCTCTGCTTACAGTGCTCACTGCTTTCCTGATCCGAAGTCTAGATTCTGCCAACAAGCAGCATGGCCAGGCCTGGCACAGCAGTGCCTCTTGCCTTGGTACCAACTTGTGTCTTAGCCACTGTTCTATTGCTGTGTAAGAGACACCGTGGCCAAGGCAACTCTTATAAAAGAAAACATTTAGCTGCGGCTGGCTTACAGTTTCAGAGGCTTAGTCCATTATCACGTGGTGGGGAGCATGGCAACAGACATGGCAGGCACGGTGCTGGAGAGGTAGGTGAGAGCTGTATGCTGACACATGCACATGCACATGCACACGCATGGGTGCGTGCGTGCGTGCATGCGTGCATGCGTACATGAGTGCACGCGTACATGAGTGCACACAGAGAGAGAGAGGGAGAGGGAGAGAGAGAGAACCTCAAAGCCCATCCCCAGTGACACACTTCCTCCAATAAGGCCACACCACCTAATCCATCTAATCCTTAGTGGAACAAAATAGTTCCACTCTTCCTTTCTGTCAATGACCAAGGTTTTTAATCCTTCTCTGCTTTTTTGCTCCTGATTCCCACTATAAAGCTGGGAAAAAGCAACCATTCCAAACCCTTGAAATTTCCTCCATCGTGTTAGTGTGTTGCCTTTCAATTCAGCTTCCTACAAAAGCTTGTGACATGGACAGTATACATAAGTTCTTTTACAGAATGTAACAGGAGTGGCTTCTAGTCAAATTTGACACCTGTTTTAATCTGAAATCTCTTAAGCACTTGACTGAATCCCTGCCAGCATTCTGAGATCCCACCTAAACCACTAAGTGACTTTCCAGCCATCTCCTCTATAACTTTCTAAACTTCTGCAAACCGACCCAGAGGCTTCTGGACCACATACCTCAGTAATCACCCAGATACAACCCCACTCTTGGTACCAAATTCTCTATCTGGCTTTTCTTGACTGACAAAACAACTGAGGACTCATCTTAAATCATAAAGGACTTATTTGACTCACAGTTTGTGAGATGTCAATCCATGTTCAGTTGGACCTACTGCTTTGGGCTCAAGGTGATAGGGTTAATATGGTGGGGCAAAGATTCTCTCATGATAGCATAGTGAGAGAAGGTGACAAGAGGCAAAGTATACCCTTCAAGTGACTTTCTTCTGCCAACTAGGCTCTATGGCCCATTTTCTCCCATCACTAGGTAACATCATCAGATTATGAGTCCATCAATGGATTAATGGTGAGGTTAGAGCTCCCATGAGCCAATCACCTCCCTAAAATCCATATATGGTCTCTGCACTGGTGACTTAGGACCAATACATAAGTGCTCCCAATAGAGACAATTCCTAGCTTTGTTGACTGGTCTGAACTGTCAACTCTCTACCAACTAGAATCCCTTGGGAAGAATATTAATGGGAAAGCATCTATTGCAGCTTGACCTGGGAGCATGTCTGTGAGGGATTGTCTTGATTGCTAAGTGATGTAGAGCGATCCAGTCCATTGTGGGTGGCATCATTCCCTAAATAGGGTACCCTGAACAGTGAAACAGTGGAGAAAGCTGGCTGAGTCAAGCAAATAGGACTGCATATAATCTGTCTCCCTTCATGTCTCCCTGACCTTGACTGGGGATGTGATGTGTGGCTGCCTGCTTGAGTTCCTGCCTTGCCTTTCCCCTCCCACATTGGACTATAATCTGGAATTATAAACTGAATCAAGCCTTCCTCCTAGTTTGCTTTTTGTCAGGATATTTTATCTCAACAGAGGAAAGGAAGCTAGAACCCTGGCCACATATAGCATTAACAATTAAGTGTTCTAAGTATAGAGGCAATTTGAGGCATAGGAGGAGATCGCACAGGGCCCCTAATAATACATGAAGTACCTCAGCATTTTGTAAAATGGGCCCGAGTACTCTTGACCTCTCACCTTCACAGAGGTCCAAGAGCCAGTCCCTGTGGACTCTGATGGGCAGCCACACTTGAGTCCCGTGAAGCTTGGACTTTTCTAGTCTGGCTAGTGGTAATGAGCACTATCCTCATCTGTCTGCTTGTTAGACTTTGCTGCCTCCAACACTGTCATAGGGCTGTTCCCAGCCTGGGGTTATTTTCTTGCATATAGACCCTGTTAGCTCTCCTGCTGAAGGTGTCTAGAAGGCTAGGTGCTTCTCCCCACCACTACCACCACCTCCAGTGTTCTATCTTAGACAGGCACTGCCTTGTTACTTCTCTTTCCAGTGACCAAATTGTTTAATGCTCAAGATCTTGCTAACTCTCATTTCATGTGTTTTGCCCATCCTTAATCTGGTTTTGTTGTTATCTGGTTTTGTTGTTGTTGTTGTTTGTTTTTTTTTGTTTGGTTGGATTCTTGGGATGGAGTTGAAATCTGTTGGATGATATGGGAATTCTATGAGTTAAGTCAGGATATCAATGAACCAACTTTGTCTTTGGGGAAAATCTTTGTTAATAGAAGATTTTGGGTCTCCTGTGGCCTTCAGCATCTGAGTCCCTTGGCTGTAGCGAGATGAATCCCCCATGTTCTCCCTGCATGAGGGTTGTTAAGGCCTGAAGCCAGCACTTCTCTACCAGTACTGAAATGAGAAGCTGGTTGGCTTCTGGATACTGCCCAGGCTCCTGTTTTCATCGTATGTTCCTGTGTGCAGGGCCCTGGCTCCCATAGTCAAGGAGAGCTTGAGAGAAGGCCAAGGTGTTTCAGGAGCCAGGAGGGAGGTGGAAGGCAGGGGTAAGCTGCAGACATGGGCCTGTGGGATTGGATGGGATGCCACTGTCAGGCTGATCTTCTCCCTGTCCCCTGTGTAGAATTGGCAAGACCTTTATCTCTGTCATCTTCAAAGTTTGGAGACATGTGTTCCCTGCTGCCGAGGGACAGAATGTATGTCCTTGTCACACTGGTAAGGCCAGGGCTCCCCTGCTCCTTCTTCCCCTCCCCCTTAGACTGAGAAGGAAAGCCTGGGACCCATGCTGTGGCTGCACCCATTCCAACCCTCGCTGATGGAAGCACGAAGCTGTGGCCAGGGTACCCATGAAACCTCAGGGCACCTTTTGTGGTGGCTACCTGCCTGGTCATCATAAACCCGGCAGGATTGATGAACGTGATGAACCAATGATACCATGCTGTGAGGACAGGAGCAGAACTGTGTGGAGGGACATCTGCAGAGGTTAGACTGCCTGTGAGGTTTACCAAGGCTGGACCAGACTTGGCAGAAGATCCTAGATCACTCCCTCTACCCTCTGGGTCCTGGTTCTCAGAGCACTAGAATGGGAGGTGGGATATGCAGCAGGTCTCTTAGCTCCAGGCAAAATGGAGTCCACACACAAAACCTCAAGTGTACATGGACTGGAGGCTTATTACTGATCAAACCCCTCATTCCTACTTTTCTAACCCCAGAATGTCATCCCCTGGTCACTGTCTGGGAGACCAGAAAGTCTGGCATGCCAGCAGTGGGCAGATTCATGGGCAGAAAGGCTGTCCAACAATATCAGGGTACAGAAAATCGAGAACAAGTCACCATGGGGAAGCAGTTAAGTTACCCAGATGGCCTGTCCTGGGCTACCAACCTTCTAAGCCTGGAATAAAAGCTTCCTGTCCAGTGACCACGCCCCCCCCCCAAGTGCCATATTCCCACTAGGCTAGGGAAGATCCTGGCTTTGTCTCGGTATTGGGAAGCTTGGTCTCCTGAGTGTGTTGTAGGTAGCTTGGAATGCCTGTGAGAGGCCTTGGGCGCCATGTTTTGAGAACAAGAGTTGCTTGGTCACCTCCTGGATGACAGGCAGGCTGAGGTGAATAGGATCACCTTGAGATACTGTGTTGTGACAGATGTTGGAACCCTGGAAGTCAGTGTCTCCCTGTGCAGCTACTGCCAACTAGGGATGACTTGGCTGTAGACTGGTCACGTGGCCCTAGTGGCTGCGTAGGTTAGCTTCTTGTCACCGTGGCAAATGCCCAAGGGAGCAACTTTTTTTTTTAGAAAAAGATTTATTTTCATAATTTTTATTTAAGTATCTGTGCGTGGTGTGTGCAGGTTCTCACAAAGGGCCAGAGGTCTTGGATCCTCTGGCACTGGAATTACAGGCAGTTCTATACCACTAGACATGGGTGTTGGGAGCCAAACACAGATCCTTTACAGAAACCACAGGCACTCTTAACTACTGAGCCGTTGCTCCTGCCCTGAAGAAGCTAGCTCTGTTAGAGGAAGGGAAGCCCCCATTTCAGTGGTCTCCATCTGTGATCAGCTGGTTCCATTGTTGTGAGCTTGTGAGGTAGTGCCACACAGAGATGGTGTCACTGACATAGCTGCTCACTTCATGGTGGACAGAAAGCAGAGAGAACATAGAAAGGGCCCCAGGAGAGATGAAGCCCCCACAATGTACTCCAGTAGCCTAGTTCCTCTAACCAGGGCCCCCTAAACATTCTGTTTCCCTGGAATACCTTTAGATTATGGCTTCAGTGGTAGCTTAATCTTAAACCACTGATCAGAGCAGAACCCCTTTGATCCATCACCTCTGTAACTGGGCCCACCAGCTGGGGCCTGAGTCTTTAATCCATGAGCCATCCAGTTCAATACATGGTTGTTGTCCAGACCAAGACAGTGGCTTTGTGTGACACTCTGGAGCATTTTGCCTGCTGTTACAGAGGTTATGGCTCAGCATAATGGGGAAGACACACTTGCCCACCAATGTCCTTGTGACAGAAGTCCTGAAGGCTCAGTGACTCAATAGGCTCGCCAAGCTAACAACAACAAAAATAATGTGCATAGTATATTTGCTCTGTGGGGCCAACCTACTGCTCCTGCCGTACAGAAAAGAATTTTCCAGAAGCTACTAAGCAGATAGAAGCTATGCCAGGCCCTGCACCTGTCCGCTGCTGGCTCAGCCCAGTCCTCCTGGCCCATTCAGCTCTGGGTTCCCTCTCTTCTTGTGGTATGACAGAGTCTCAGGGTGTTCCTCCTGGTGTGATAGTCTCCCGACCCTTCATCTGCCAGAAAGGAAACTAGAAGAGGATAGTGGGATGGCTCAATGGTCGAAAGCACTGACAGCTCTTCCATAGGACCTTGGTTTAGTTCCTAGAACCCCTGTGACTGCTCACAGTGGCCTGTAACTCCAGTTCTAAGGGGTCCAACACCCCTTTTGACCTCTATGGTCATCAGATACACACATGTGCACAAACATACATGTAGGCAAAACACTCAAGCATATAAAATACAATACATAAATCTGAAAAACATAATTAAGAAGCTAGGATATTAATGTTCCAGCACCTTCCAGACACTGAGAGCCAAAGTCACTCCTGACTATGTCCTACATGCAGCTTTAGCTCAACATGAAGAGGGCCCCGTGCCTCCTCCAATATGTGACAGAGCCGGCTTACCATGTATGTGTTCCCCACTCAGACCTGCCTGGCTGCAGGACACCCCTCCTCCCCACCCCCTCCCCGCGGCAGGCATTAGGTCCTCCCTGTACTGGAAGCAGCCCATCTTCCCCAAATCCTGGATCTCCAGGGGCCTTTTCTGCATGGCAGATGCTGGAGGGTCCTTGAGTAGCAGAGGAATGAAGAGCTGTAGGTAGATGTGAGTCCTGGCTCTCCCCATTGCCAGCTGTGTAACCTGGAATGGATCCTTTCATCTTTTGGCGCCTCAAGAGTCTTCATCTGTGAAATGGGCTGATGCTAAAAACCTACAGTTTGCTGTTCATAATAATGTTAATGACAACAGATCGGCATGTTGCTTAGCCAGCTAAGGCACAAGAATGGAACAGCACCTTGCTCTGCATGACCCTTCCTTTAATCTTAAAAGGCTTGAAGGAGTACTTAGGTATTCACCTGGGAGCCAGACCCCGGCTAAGCATTTGGCAGCTACAGATTCATTTGATCTCTGCCTCTAGCCTGGGCTGGAAACCCATTTGAGGAAAGCTGAGGCACCAAGGTGGAGGGGGTGGGGGTGGTGTTCCTGGTCATTCCTAGCACATATGCAGTTGGCTGCCAATCAAGTTGGGCCCTGTCTCTGCTCAGCACCATCTTTGCCTTTCTTTTCTGCTCCATTTTCTCTGAAGCACATGGGTTTGCTCAGAGGAAGAGGGGATGAGAGAGGCATGGATTCTACTCACAGCCGGCCTTCCTTCACCTCTACAGTGGACTGAGCCTCCGACCTGCCAATCAACTACGGGAAAGTGGAGTCCACAAGAAGTGTGTCCGTGCATTTAAGTTCTCAACAAACCAGTCTTCACAGTAGTGATGTCCCCTGAGCTGAGGAAACTGGGCCTTGGCAGTTCAGTCGTCAGGACGGAGAAGCCGTTACCATTAAGGCCCTCAAGCGTTGCCAATGAGCATTCACGAGACTGGCTCAAACCCGCACAGTCCCTCACGTGTAGCTCTGAGACTGCCTGGTCAGTCCCTGGGGTGGGAGCTGGCCGGGCACCTGGTGGCATCCAGTAGCACTCCCTCTGGCCTGGCCTGCAGTCTTGGCAAGCCTCCTGTGGGTGTGTTTACAGTGAGGCGTTGAGCTGAGCACTCTCTGTGCGTCCCGCCCCCACCCGCGTGGGTTGTAACAAGATTGCTGCTTGGCAACATTTTGTTTCAATGAATTGAAGCCAGGGATTAATAGAGTTCGGGAGCTGAGTTGCCTGCTTGGCAGGAGGTGGAAAATAAACAGAGCTTGAAGAAAGTTGATGTGCTGTGCGTGGTAACAGCTTTTAGAAGGAGCATGCCCAAGTCGGGTTGAGGGTGTGGCTCCAGAATCCCCCGGAAGTGTCCTGGGTCCCATCTCGGCTTGATAGCACCTCTCAGTGCTAGGCTCTTAAACTTGCAGCCAACTTTCTGAAAATGACTCAGCAAAGGGACTGAGAAGGTGACATGACATGGTTGGAGCAGGGTGTCCTATAAGCTCAAAAGACACAGGACACTTGCAGCAATCTCAGCCTTGAACCGTAGGCACCTCAGGGAAAAGCCCACTATGAAAAAGGGCCATGTCTACCCATGTCTGTTAAGACAGTCACCTAGGCTTCACAATATCTGAATTTGTAAACTCACCCACTTGATGTGAGTGGTTTGCAACCCCAGGCCAGTGGCACCGGGCTTTCCTGGCCATTCATGGACACAGGCAGAAGAAAGTCAGCAGACAAGCATGCTCCCACCTGAAGCTGAACCGGGCCACGCTTTGGTCTCCAGCGTCAGCTCTCACGCCATAAATAAGTGTGCTTCCCGTGGTCTACCCTAGGCTACCATTTCCTCATTCTGTGCTTCATGGTGGTGGATGGGGTGGCTGCTGTTCTGTGGCTCAGGCGAACAGAAAAGGTATGTGGGAGGTGGGCTGTGTTCATACAGATGTCACTGTCCTTGCTGCTGTGAGTGCAAGGCCCTTGTGTATATTCCCTATGCTTGTGATAATAAAATGTCTGATACAATCCAGAAAGGCGTGGTGGTTTGAATGAAGAATGTTCCTGAGAGGTTCATGTGTTTGAACACTTGGTCCCTGGTTGGAGGAGCCATCAGGAGAGGTGACAAGTTTTAGGAGGAGAGCCTTGCTGGAAGAACACTATGCAGGGAGGGCTTTGAGTTTATAGCCTTGTCCCAGTTTGAGTTCTGGGCTTCCTGTGTGCAGTTGAGTTGTGAGTCCTCAGCTTCCTGCTCCTGCCACCATACCTTACCTCCCGTCACGGGCAGCTGGACCACTGGAACCGTAAGTTCCTTGAGTTGTTTGCGCCATGGCATTTTGTCACAGCAACAGAAAAATAACTACTACAGAGTGCTACTTTAAATTGGAGAGATGGCTTAGCAGTTAGGAGTGCTTGCTGCCCTTGCAAAAGACCTGAGTTTGGCTCCCAGCACCTATACTGCATAGCTCAGAGCCTCCTGTAACGCCAGATCTGGGAGAGCTGGCGCCCTCTCCTGGCCTCCGTGAGCACTGTACTCATGTGCACACTGTCCATACACACATACACACAAATAAAAAAAAAAGAAGAAGAAGACAAAAAAAGAAACAAAACTCAAATTTTGGCTGAGTGTGGTTGCACACTTTTATAATCCCAGCACCAGGGAGGCAGAGACAGACAGAGACCTGTAATAAGTTCAAGGCCATCCTGGCCTACCTAATGAGATCCAGGCCAGCCCAGGCTGCATAATGATCTCAATAAATAAATAAATAAATCAAAAAAATAAAACTATGAAAGTCTTGCTTAAGTTCCCACCTTCAGAAATTTCAGTGCCTGACTGCTTTATGCTGGTGGTAGCTTACATCATGGAGGGAGGGGGAGGGGCTAAAGGACAAAAGAGGGCTGCTCACCTCATAACTATCAAAGAGATGTAAGGATGAGATCTGAGGCTCCCTTCCCAGACACATCTGCAATGGCCTGGCTTTTCTTCACCTGACTCCAACTCCCAAAAGTTTCAGCAGTCCTCAACAGCAGCAGGACATGGAAACAAGCTTCAACACCAGTAAATAATGTGCATTCAAACAACAAAAGGTGAGAGTTAATGTTCTCTTCAGTGGCATCAGATGGACCTGTGTTTCCCTGAGAACACAGGTCCAAACTCTCATCCTCTGTTCGCAGTAACTTCAGAGGACAGTGCTTCCTGAAATCTGAGGGCTCACGGTACCAGGAGAGTTTCCATGGCTACTGTTCTGTTGTTTTGGTTTGGTTGCTTTTCTTTTGGTTTTATGATGAGGATTTCACTCTATAGCTCTATCTGGTTTATTGGAAACTATTATAGACAAGACTGGCTGCCTACACCACCATACTGGCCTTAAATATTTTTGTGTTTCTAAAGGGAGTTAGGCCAGCTGTGTGCATGCACACCTATAATCCCAGCACTCGGGAGGTAGAAGCAGGAAGACCAGGAGGTCAGGGCCATTCTCTATGACATAGTGTGTCTGAGGCCAGCCTGTGCTATATAATACCCTGGTTTGGGATGTGGAGTATCATAAAAGAGTGAGTTGGGATTTTCACATTTTGACTGTTACTGAGATGGCTTAAGTGCCTTCACAAAGGCCATGAAGGAAGGGTGCAGCATGTCGTCTGTGCCCAGCACTGTCAGTGCTGGCCTCTTGTTCCATGAATGTCCCCTCCATAGCTGTCACAGTCTGAGAACTTCAGAGGAGACCTAGGACTAGGGTAGGTACCAGATGGCTTCCAGGTCCCCTAGGTGATAGCCACTCCTAACTGCTCTCCTTTGGGAGTTATGTCCTGCTGTCCAGTGGCACGGTCACTTCACCCTGGTTTCCTATGTCCACTCTCTTCCATTCTGCTGTAGCTGGGCTCTCCTTTTCTACCTTCCTCCCTCTCATTGTTCCCCATCTTTCTCAGGAAAAAGCCCAAGGCCCATCCTGTGAGGTCCTGGATACAGGTCCCTTCCCACATCTCTGTTCTTCATAGATGCCACATGCCCCCTCACTCTTGGCTCTAACTCATGATGGTCACTCAAGTCTTCCAATATACTGCATGTACACCATGTGCCCCAGGGCCTTTGCACATGATAAGCCTGACCCTGTCCCCATACCCATTCATCTTACCCCAACACCTTTCCCTGCTCCATCTGTCCATGCTTGAGTCCCACTTTGTCACTCCCCTGATGTTAATGCCCCCAAGAAAAAGTGGGTCCCCAATGCAGCTTCTATTGCACCTTCCCCTTATATGACCTATGCCTGGTGACCTCTCTCACTTATTTGAGTGACTGTTTGCTAAATGGGCACCAGAGCACAAGGAAGCTCTATAAGGCCAGGCTCTGGAGCCACGTAACACCACTGTGTCCCCAGAGTACAAAGTGGGCCCAGCACATTGGAGAAACGCAACAAACACTTCACAGCTGAAAAGATACTTGCCCCAGCTGCACCCTGGGGAGAATCCCAATGAGTAATGCCTCCCACAATGCAGTTAACAGACAGGACATATGTACTGACCCTGTCACAACCTTGTAGGTTGTCACAAAAGCGAAGCGTCACCTTTTGGAACCTACGAGCCTTGGAGAAACAGTGCACACAGCCAGCAAGGCTTGGAGCTGAACTGGAACCCTGACTTGACTGATCCAGAGCCTGGGCTCCAGACTCCTCCCTGCTGCCTCTGCCTTGTGCTCTCAGTCTGTCTGTCAGCTCCACTCTGCCGTATACAGTAAAGAGATGCTGCAGCTAGGGTCCGAGCATCTGGCTTCATTGCTCTCCCTGCCTCTTTTCACACTGGTTCCAAAAGCAGAGCCAGCTGGAGCTCAAGCTGGGCTGTCTCCAGGGCTTTGCACACCCCTACAAAAGGGGATTCTCTGCATACAGCAGCCAATCTTCTGGTCTAGCATAATCTCCAGGGTAGGGTTGGCATCTCTCAGCCACACAACACTGAGATAGTGAAATTATTTGACCCACTTTCCTTTATTAGACATGGGGAAACTGAGGCCCATCACTAAGTCACAGAATGGGAATAAAATAAAGCAAAAGGAAAAACCAAGGCTTTAGGCTCTCAAGCTACAACATCCATCCTGGGAACCTCATGGCTCCCTAGTGAATGGGATTGGGGAAGATGCTGTGTCTGCCTGTCTGCCATGGGATCAGAAACGTCACCACAAATTCTCTGGTCTCAGAGAACTTCCTTCTAGTTCTGTACAGAGTGGAAACATTGGTGGATAGGTGAAGTAGGGCAGGTGGTCCTAAGTGATCAGATGTGATTGTTCACTCATAGATCCATTCATCCATCCATCATCTGTCCATCCCCTTCTACCTGTGTCTCCATCTACAATTACTAATTTAATCATCCATCTATCACCTGTTGATCCTCCCATCCATTCATCCATCCATCATGTGTCTATCCATCCACTCACCCACTCATCCATCCATCTATCTATCCATTCATATTTCTAACCTCTCATCCATTCACTTGTCCATCCATCCACTTATTCACCCACCACCCATCCATTCATCCATCCACCCATTAATTCATCCATCCATCCACTCATTCATCAATTCACTCATCCATTCATCCATCCATTATCCATCTATCCATTATTCATCTTCCCACCTACCCATCCATTCATCCATTCACTCATCTATCCATTCATCTACCCATCTGTCTCTTTCACTGTCTTTATATCTCCCCCTTCACCCATCCATCTATCCACCCACCTGCCCCCCTTTCTCTCTGTTGTTTCTCTGTCTTCCATCCATGTGTCCAGCCATGCCATTTTGTGGTTGTCACGGAGTGCTGACTCTGTCAATGGCTTCCTGGGAGGTGAGCAGGCTCATCTCCTTGGAGCTTGCAGGACCCTGATGGCACAGGGCCAGAAGCCTGCATTTCCTCTGTGCTGAGGGGTTACAGTGACAGAGGGCTCTGCTCTTGGCCTCACAGAGAAGGGTGCAGTCACCACCCCTGAGGGCTTTGTCCCGGCTCTTACTGTGAACAATGCTGTTGTGTCTGTCAAGGGTCCTGACACCAGCATGGGCATTTAGTGCACCAGTGTGAGCTGTGGCAGATTCCTGGAGCCCAGTCTTTACATCCCTCCCTCTCTAGCTGCCAATCATAGCGCCAACACTGAAACTCCTGCCTGGTTTTATTCAGATAAGCTTAGCTCGTTGCTGTTGTTGTTGTTGTCGTCGTCACCACTTTTACCAAAACAATTTTATTTTAATAAAATTGCTTCCATGAATGGACAGAGCAGCAATCATCAATAGAAAACAGCAATTAAGAAATTTGAAGCGGGGCCTCTACTCCCAGAGTTTGGGAGGTAGAGGCAGAAAGATCAAGAGTTAAAGATTACTCTGCTACAAGTGGGTTAGACACCCTGACTGAAAAACAAATGACTGAAGAAGGCTTAAATTCTGGATGGATAGTGCTCCCTGTATGGTGCTCCCTGTATGGTTAGGCCACACTCCCTACTTCAGAGGTCTCTCCAAGGAGCTGGCAACCGCCCATTGAGCTAACACATTCTTTTTTACATTCCTACAGTTAACCACCTGTCACTACTGAAGGTTCCTGGGTGACATAGGCCACTCCTAGGGAGAGCCCTTAGTACCACACTAACCGTGTCTTTAGACCCCTGTGGATACCCTTGAGCTGCCCCCTCCCACCCCCAAGACCTCCAGGAACCTGAGGTCAGGATGTGGAATGGATTCAGTAACTCTACCTGGTAGGTGTGCATCAGGCTCTGACCTCTGAGGAAAAACAATACAGAAAGCGGAACCCAAGCCTTGAGGGTGTCAGGTGTAGGTAGCCCTTTCTCCCAAAGACCTTGACCCTGGCCATAACAACCCTAATCCCCAAAGCTCATGAGAGTATCAGGTCCCCAGATTTGGCCTTCTGAACACCTCATGCATGGTACGGCTAACTCTAAACAGAGAGTGACGTCTTACTCAGCCCTGCTACTGCCCAGTGACCCATGCAGACCCTTCCTCCTCTGGTAACAAAAGTCTGAAAAACCAGAAGCCCCAGGCCTGGGCTGGGCTGGGCTCCAGCACCCCTGCGTGTCCTTTCAGCCTCCTCTGGAACAGTAAAGCTAGAATCAATTGTGTTCCTTATCTGAAAAAAAAAAAAAAATGTCTTGTGATGGGCTCAGATTTCAAAAGGGAATTTGGGGTCTGAGAGCTGCCACTCATGGCTCTGGTCAGACACAAAGAGGCCCACTTTCTTCTGGGCCTTGGCTCCTGCCAGGTGCCAGCCGTGTGGAGAGTTGTCCCTGCTTAGTCCCTACCCCAGTTAAAACAAACCAGCTAGGGAAGGTGGGGCAGATGGGCAAAGGCTAACAGTTGCGGTATGGTACATATCTCAGTTCATTCTCCATCCATCCCGTGGGGGCCGATGTCTGACATGCGAGGCCAGGAGAGCCCCATGAGCTACCTAGAGATCAGCACTCACCGTGATCCTCGACACACATTCTAATCATGTTGAAGTAGTGTCCTCGCCCCTACCTCCCCACCAGAAGTGGGAGCACGTGGCCTGCTCTGTAGAGAAAACATATGTGCTAGTGCAATGCAAAGATTTGGGGAATGGAGAGAGTGGGATTGGGGAGGGGAAATCCTCACATCTTGGCCAGAAATGAAACAGGAACGTTGTGAAGAGGTTACCCAGGGAGGTGAAATTCCACACCCCAGATTCTTATTGGAAGAACGGGCAAGGTGCCTGAGACATCAATGGAGCCGCCGCTCCTTCGAGCACATCTTGAGGAATGCTAGGTGACTGAATAAGAGATCCTGAGATCAATAGGGAAGGGAAAGGCTGAGCCGGTCTGAGCCGGTCTAAGCAAGGCTGATGTCCAGGGTTTGTCTCATAAAATCAACAAAAGAGGCTCAGACGCCCAGCACCAGACAGTCCTTCGGAAACTTTCACTTGTGGCGTCAGACTTAGAGAGTGCTAAAGATTAGCATCCCCCAAAACTCATTCTGGCAGCTTGAATGTAGCCCAACCCCCCAGCTCGCCAACAGGAACACTCAAGCCAGAGGTGGGGCGCCATCTTCCCAGAATCCTAACAAAATCTGAGGGCAGCCCTGAGATGAGAACCTGGGGCTCCTGGAAACAGGCTGTTGGAGGTATGTGGGTTGGGTCTTGGGTGCTACTAGCATGTGGAGAAATGGGACTCACATGGTCTGAAACAATCCTGAAGAAGGCGAGAGTCCTGCTGAAGAGCCAGTGAATATGAACCAATGCCCCATGAATTGATGGACCACCCAGAAGGAAGCCAGGTGCATGCTGGAACCTCATTGCTTTTCTGTCTGCCCAGAGGGGAACTCATAATTCCCCCAAGATTAGTCCCTGTGGACTTGTAGAGGGTGTATCCCCAGATCCCCTCTTCCAGGAAGCCTCCTTGATTGGCAGCACACAGCCTTTCTACCTCACCTACCCAGGAATCCAAGGTGGTTATACTCCAGTGGCTTTTGTCTTTGCCCCACTCTTCCTTACAGGCTTTTTGTTTAGCCCCTGTGCAATCCACTGTAGTTGCTACAGAAACTCATGAATGCCTTCCATGCAGCCCTGGTCTGCTAGCTCCCTAGACTTAGCCACAGCATCTCTGCCCCAGTGCATGGAGGAGAAACCTGTGCCTGGAAAGAGGAAGCTCACTTAGGAACAAGGCCCATAAAGGGTGGAGCCAGGCCCCCAGCCTTGCCCGGTTCTCTCTTCCTGGTGACTTGTGATGTTGGTCCCCTGCATTCTGGCTGACATAGGAGCTTTGCTTCTCCACAGCGCTGATTCAGCTGGGTCAAAGCTGGGGTCAAGGCCTGATCTGCAACTGTGCACCAGGGCTGCTGCCCCCCTCAGCTGGTTGACCGTAAGAGGATCAGGCTGATCGGGGTTCACCTGCAGTTCAGAAGGACGTAGGGTATGAACTGACTGACAGTTGTGACAACCTCTGGCTATCCATTCCTACTACCCCATGCTAGGACCTAACCCCCCTTCCTTCCTCAGGTCATTCCCTGGGTCATTCCAGAATCCTCCATGCTAGAAGGAGGGGGAGCAGCTCCCTCTCGGCCTTTGTCATTCACTCATCATGGCTAGAAAAATGTGGTTACAGGTTCGTAGTTATGGTCGGCATGGACAGAACCTTAGCTGAGATGACACCCAAGAACTGCCCTCCTGGGCCGAGGGCCAGGGTCTCCTTTCCTTCATAATGAAAAATTCACCAGCCCAAGGCAGACAACTCATCAATCTTTCATCTCGGTCCTTGCTGGGGGAGATGGGGCACCACGGAGACCAGAACTGGCTGCCTACAGCCTGGGGACAAGACTCTTAATATCCCCATGAGCTCAGGACCTTGGGTGGAAGTGAAGCCAGTGGAGCTTCCTAGAAAAGGTACCAGGCAGGATGAGTGGCCAGTCCCATGCTTTCTGCTAGCTATAGGAGTGGATCAAAAAAGGAACGTGTGGATAGAATATTACTCAACCATAGAAAAGAGTGAGCTTCCCATCACTGATGGTGACGTAGATGCAACAGGAGAACGTTAGGTTGAGTGACATAAATCATGTACAGAGAGACAGATTGTTTGTTCTTAGCTTTTAAAAGTTGATCCAGCAGAATAGAATGGGACAGTAGTTACCATAGCCTAGGGACAGTGGGGGAAGGAGACAGGATCTTCATGGGCACAGTGGGTAGGAGCATTTCCCAATGCCTACAGAGAACTTGCTGACCGACAACCACATAGTATTTATTTTGATCTAACTGTCAAAGAGGATGATAAATGTTCTTAACACAGAAATGATGAATGCCTAAGTTGATGGGCATGGCAGTGACCCCATCAGATCAACATACGTGATCTTCATGTATCAGAGCCCTCACACTCTACCCGGTGAATCTCCAGTCTGCCTGTAGAGAGCAAGTGTCAGGATTTGTCATGCACCTGTATAGCACTTCTCTGTGTGGGTCTCAGCTGGGCACCACACAGAAGGATCCCTCCTGCCAGCCCCTGTGCAAGACAGGCTTGGCACCACCGGCTGCCAGCTAACTACACTGTGTCTCTGTTACCGCAGGGCTAGCCTTCCCTATCTACACACACTCCACAGCTCTGCCAATCAGGAACTCCCCACTCTGTATGATGAGATCAGCAGTATTTGCCTGAGGCTCAGCCTAGCAGTTGAGGGGCAGCTTTGCTGGGGCAATGGCTTTGGAGCAATCAAAGTCAGTCCCCCACCCCTACCCCTGTGGCTGCAGCCAGTAGGAGGGGGAGACAGCCTGCAGGTAAACAGACCCTTGGCTCTGCCATTTCTAGCCGCCACAATCCTTGCCATTGTCCTTAGTTTCCCCAGCTGTGTAAGCTGTGTAGTGCTTGGGAAACGCTAGGCTTTCCTCTGGTGTTGGGTTCTAGAGGCAGGTTGTCTACTCGTCTTTAGCTCAGAAGAGATCTAAGAAGGGTGTTTGGACTGCCTGCCCTACCCACCAGAGGCCGTATGTTCCCGTGACTCCACATCTAGTTCTCTGTGAATCCGGGCCTGGCTTGTGTCTGAGGGGAACAAGAAGGGGTGCCATGGCAGAGAACAGGTAGGCAGTGAGGTAGCAAAGAAGATTGAAAGGCAGACTCTGGGTAAGGAGGAATGAAGAACAGATCCAGTGATGTAGGCTGAGGCCACTGAGCAGAGCCGAGAGGGTCAAAGTGCCCAGCGTTGATACACAGTTACAGGGCAGAGCCTAACTTCGGGGACTGTAGGGTCTGGCTACTCAGTGCTTGTTCCCTAAAAGGTGTGGAGAGAGTAGGCTCTGTGTGTAGCAGGGATGCAGGGGGACAGGGGCACAAGGACATATGTCTGGTATTCACCTCTCAGCATCTGCTCCATGCCCTCCTTCAGTTTTGTCATGTGCCCAGAAGTGTCCTGAGCTGGCCGCTTTACAGACTCTGGTCCTGTTCATCTTCCTGCTAGGTCTGGCTGATGGAAAGTTCTAGAAAGATTAGAGTAAGGGTATGGGTAGAGAGACACTAAAGTCTACAGTCTACTCCTTCTCTGGGATCTGATGCTTGTGTGACAACAGGTGTCCTCCCCTGGGCCTCAACGTGGAACCCTCCTCCCACCCCATCCAAACCAGCGCTACCAGAAAAGGAGTTCCCAACCTATGCTGTTGAGTGACCTCTTGCCTACATCTGTGCCAACAGCTCCTCTAATCAGCTCTCCCTAGATGACATGGTGGCCCTGGGATCCTGATTGGCTCAGTCCCTCAGCCCTCAGAGTAGGCTACATGCATCATGTCACTGGCCCTTCCCACCCTTCACCTCCCAAGGAACAGGTCCAGCCTTCTGCATCCTGAAATCTGAGTTACCAGATCTAGCTAGCTCTCTCTCCCCAACCGCATGGTCAAAGGAGAGAGCCGGCTCCTGCAAGCTGTCTTCTGACCTCTAATTGGGGACAGTGGCACGTGTGATCCCCATAACTACATCATTGCCCCGGTTGGTTATTTCCCAACTTGACACAAGCTAGAGTCATCTGCAAAAAGGGAACCTCAATTGAGGAAAATACCTCTGTCAGATTTGTGTTTTATTGATTAATGATTGATATAGGTGTCCCAGCCCACTCTGGGTGGTGCCACCCCCTAGGCAAGGCAATCAGGGCTGCATAAGCAGGCTGAGCAAGTCATGAAGAACAAGCCAGTCAGCAGCGCCCCTCCATGGCCTCTGCTTTACTTCCTGCCTCCAGGTTCCTACCTCGACTTCCTGCTCTGATTTACCTTCAGTGATAAAGTGTGACCTAAGAGCTGTGAGCTGAAAGAAACCCTTTCCTCCCCAGGTTGCTTTTGGTCATGATGTTTTTATACAGTAATAGAAGCCCTAGCTAAGACAATCATAAACATTCATAAAATAAATAGTTAATTTTAAATTTACAGTTAAGTCTGAACCCCTGGCTGCCAAGCTCCCTGACGTGCTTTTCTGGTTTTGTCTTCCTGCAGGTCTGCCACCCTCGGAGTGTGGACTGACAGCATTTGAGGAGACAGGTGAGTGTGAGTGGCTTGCACCCGCGCGCACATGCCAGTTCTGATGACAGCCTCGGTTGGGAATTGCAAACCCGTGTGTGCGTGTGTGTGTGTGTGTGTGTGTGTGTGTGTGTGTGTGTGTAGCCTCGCCCCTGGATATCCCGCTCCTTCCCCCCAGACCCTGTGCAGAGAGAGGGGACCTGCAAAGGGGGTGTGAAAGCTACAGTTTGGACTGATTTCCTGACTCCCCTACTTGGCTGGAGTTGTGGGGGCCCTGGACAGTGTCTCAAAGTCTCACAATAAGAGTGCATGGCCATCTTATCAGTTGTTCACACTGCAGTGGCTTTTCACTGTATCAGGTTCATCTCATTGTCATCGCATTGAGGTCAGCACTCCAAGGGGCTTTTTTAAAGTAAGGGGGTGGGGCTCAGGAACTTGAGAAAGCAACGCACTGTGAGTGGAACTCGCTCAACAAGGACTTGGAAGCTGACTGATGAAAATCCCTGGAGCCCACTGACTGCTCTAGGCTAGTTTTGTTTGTTTGTTTGTTTGTTTGTTTTGCCTCTGTCCTGTACAGAATGAGAACTCTGTGGGCTAGCCTAAGCCATTCACCTTGGTGAAAGGTGTCTGAGGCTCCAAGGGAGTTGTTTTCTAGCAAGGGTTTACAGACATAGTGTCTGTGCCTGGAGGTCGCCTTGGGAGTTTGGCTGTCTCTCCCTTGCCTGGCAGATGTTCGTGGAGCTGGCTCTCATCGTGTGAAGGGAAGGGTGGTGGCTGGAGGGTGTTTGATAGAAGGACAGCCTTGCCCTGCTGCTAACTAGCGGGGTCCAAATCGGTCCTCTGTGTCACACCCCATGGGAAATGGAAAGAAGCCTAGAGACTTCCATCCAATCACCTGTGGGGTAGCTGTGACCATTCTTAGACATGGTGGAATGGGCAAGGGTGGCTTCTGTGCACTCCAATCCAGGTAATTGACACAAATGAGGCTCATGTTTCTTATCAAATGCCATCTGCACCAGTCTACACAGCGGGCACTATTTGCTATAGAAATGGCCTGACTAGATTGGCAACAGCAGGGCCCGGGACTTTGGGAGCTGAGCTCTGTAGCTCTGGCAGGTGAGAGTGGAGGGGCTGGACCTCCTGCTCTGATTTGGTGGTCGCCAGAGCAGGTCAGGATTGCTCTCTGGGCACTGAAAGGACCTGGTTTGGCACTTGGGCTTCTATCCTAGGACAAGGCACGCATCTAAGTAAGGGGAGCTGGGTTTGCTGGCTTCTTCCCTTGAGGGTGTGAAGGTCTCTCATTAGCTCAACCTGAGAGCAAGGATGGAGGAGACAGAGGTACAAACCCAAGGTCAGGCTACATCAAGGAGGATTGGATCCCAGGCCCACACATCATCACCCTCTGTACTGGCTAGTTTTTGTGTCAACTTGACACAGCTGGGTTATCACAGAGAAAGGAGCTTCAGTTGGGCAAGTGCCTCCATGAGATCCAGCTGTGGGGCATTTTCTCAATTACTGATCAAGGGGGAAAGGCCCCTTGTGGGTGGGATCATCTCTGGGCTGGCAGTCTTGGGTTCTATAAGAGAGTAGGCTGAGCAAGCCAGGGGAAGCAAGCCAGTAAAGAACATCCCTTCATGGCTTCTGCATCAGCTCCTGCTTTCTGACTGCCTGAGTTCCAGTCCTGACTTCCTTGGTGATGAACAGTATGGAAGTGTAAGCTGAATAAATCCTTTCCTCCCCAACTTGCTTCTTGGTCATGATGTTTTGTCCAGGAATAGAAACCCTGACTAAGACACCCTCCCTGGACTTCTCAACAGGAGTATGCTGTGGGGTGTCTTGTTTCTCTCCTGTATTGTCTACGTGACATGTCTAGTCAGTTCACCCTCCTCTGGCTGTCACATAGCTGTCCCCACTAGAGAGGCTGGACTTCTCAGGCTCAACCTCCGCAGACACAGGCAGTTCTCATTCTCCAGCCCACCATACCAGAGCCTTGTCATGCTTGTGAGTAAGAAGGCAGAAGAGCCACCATGATGGTATGAGAGGCTCTGAGAGGTGTTCTGCTCAGATCCTGGGGCTGGGCCAGAGACCAGTACACATGGATCCTGCCCCAGAGGGTTGTGAGTAAAGTGTGAGCCCATGGTCTTTCCAGCTAGCAGAGCCAAATAGCAGACACTCAGACTGTGCCCCTTTCCGTCTACAAAAGGCTCCTCACCCCACATCCATAAAACAGCCAGGTCACCCCTTCCTTTCTGTCCCATCAACTCTTGTCCTCTTCTGTCCCTTTCCTGGGGTTCTTACTTAAAAGGCACCGTCATTTCAGTCAGTGATTGGGAGCCCCTTTCTTGTGCTGACAGTGGGTGTAGAGGATCCAGGTTTCTCTTCCTGTTCCCTTTATCTTGGAAAAACGTTTTATATTATGTCACAGACACTGGGAAATAGTTACACCCTCGCCCGGCAAAACACCATAATGACTAGAAAGCTTTAATGCTTCCTCTTTCAGAATGTCAGTAACCCCTAACTAGTAATCCCACTTCCAGGAAGCCCGCCCCAAGGAAGCTGCCTGAGATGTGTACAAAGATGCATTCAGGAGGGTGTTTATTGGGGCGTGTTTATATTAGCTAAAAATAGAACCAAGTTCATGCCCAAGTGGGGCAGATTGCAGCCACCTGCAGATATGGAAGAGTCTGGAAGGCAGCCATTGAAAAACTGCTTGAGAGGAACCTTTAATAACACGTAGGGAACACCTTCATATTTCAGAGTTAAGGGGAAAGGCAGTTTGCCAAAAATGATGTTTCTGTAAATATATGGGAAAAACACATAGGTTAGAAAGAAGAGTCAAGGAGGAGGGATGGAGAGGGAGAGGAAGAGAGAGAAGGAGGGGAGGGAAGGGGAGGGGAAGGGAGGGGAGAGGAGAGGAGGGGAAGAGAGGGAAGGGGAGGGGAGGAGCTGAGGAACTGAGGAAAGCCATAGACAACTTTTAAGGGGGACTGGGGCTTGTTTCCTTTGTTGTGCTTCTCTGAGATCCTTCATTTTTCCATGGTGATTTGCCCAGCATGTATACTCAAAGAACAGTTACAGTTCAGCCATGTATCTGCCCACCTATAGGAGCCAGTAGATACTTTACAATCCCATGTATGAAATAAACAGTTAGGCTGATACTTGTTCTTCTAAAGTGTTTTTTTCTTAAAACCTTAAAAAAACAGTTTCATTTTATTTCATGTATATGAGTGTTTTGCCTTCATGCATAGCTGTGTACCACGTGTGTGCAGTGCCCACAGACACCACAAGAGGACATCAGATACCCTGAAGCTGGAGTTTCACCGTTGTGTGCTGCTATGTGGGTGCTGGGCACCGAGCTCAGGTCCTCCTGAGGAGCAGGAGCCCAAGTGCTCTTACCCACTGAGAACATCATCCCTCTAGCCACCCACCCCAAAGCTGGCCCACTCCTGTGGTCTCCATGCCAACCCCCAGAGCTGTGACTCTGAGGGCACAGGCCTAGAGAGTGAGTCTGCTGGGCTCTACCAGGGAAGGTGCAGCTCCAGCCGTAGGAGGAGTTTCTTGTAATCTGAGAGACTGGAGTCCAAGTACAAGGTGTGGCAAGTTGGTTTCTTCTGAAGACTCTGTACTGCTGCCCTCCCAGGGGTCTTTCTTGGTGATATTGGTGTCTTGCTTTCTTCTTGTAAGGACCACTTGGATGGGATGAGGGTGGACACTCACCACCTCATTTTAATTCAGAACCCTCTGTCTCTCGATAAGATGATTTACAGTGGATTTTCTCCCGATTGACTCGCCGACTGATGGAAATGTCGATGCTGAGAATTCACCAGCACACCTCACCCACTGAGCATCCTAGCTTGCAGCACAGCTTACATACATGCTGCAGAGAGGATCGTGGCTCCTGCACTGGTCTCGGGGTACTGTGACTGAGAGCCCTGCCCAGCATGACAAGAGACTGTGCCATCCCCGGGTAGCTCAGGAACAGCTCCAAGTTCAAAGCCAGAGAAGCACAGTAAAGAGAGAAATCTAATTTAATTTTTATCTTAAGTGAGAGACCTTCTACACCCAAGTGGGTTCTGGGGAGAAGACACTTGGGGCTTCAGCAGGTAAACCAAGGGGAAGAAGCATTCAGTCTACAGCAGAAGTGACCTGTCCTGGTGACTGTGGCCACTTATTTGTCAGAGCCATGCTGAGTTTGGAGCAAGGGTGGGAGGCAGCTGAGTGTGGATTGAGGGTCATTCCTTATCCACTCTGAGACTCTTGTGAGGTACGGCAGGGGCCCCCAGCTAACTCTGAACAGGGCTGACCTCAACCCAGCTAGCAAGACCAGAGGCAGCAACATGACCAACTGCCCCCAACTAAGCCTATCACCAGAGGTGGGCATCTGAGCCCTACAATAAAATCACTCACCATGTACACTCACCGTTACAAAATTTGGAAGTGTTTAGAGGTCAGAAGCATTAATATCAAAGACATTAAACAGGTACAGCGGTCTCTAAATGTTAAAAACCAGACCTTATGCATAGTTTTTTCTGTGTTAACTCAAAAGTGATTTTGATTTTAAAAATAATGGCAGAAAGAACAGACCAGTTGTATTCTCTGTTGCTGTAACAAAGTATCTAAGGCTGTACACTTTAGAAAGAAAAAAAGTATGTTCAAGCCCTCCAGATAATAGTGACCTTTTGACCCTGCAGTTAGAACAGCTGTGGCAGTTGACTGACTCCACCTCGAATCCCTCGGTGGCTTTCACAGGGGTGACTGTGGCACACTGCTGCGGCTTCAGAGTGTCACCTAGTCACAAAGCATTCTTTGCCTTAGCATAGATTGCTAGAAACTGCCCAGTCCTTCTGTGATTATTTCCACATCTGTGTGTATAAATCTTTATTTAAAGGTGTTTGGAAAGCAAAGTGTTGCGCTTACATGTATCCGAGTAACAGGTTGTTCATGAGTCATCTTTGCTAGCTGCTTCTAGGAAAGACATCAGTTGGTCTAACCTTGACACCCTGAGTCATGTGGTAAACACAGAGGTGAAAAGGCAGATAGGCCCCCAAAGAGGTCCCTGTCCTTAGGGAGCAGCCTTCCTTCCTTCCTTCCTTCCTTCCTTCCTTCCTTCCTTCCTTCCTTCCTTCCTATCTTTCTTTCTTAACATGATGTTTTATTACTTACAGAACAAAGAAAGTCATAAATCAAAGAATCAAACTGTTTACAGAACGCATTGGTGGGGACCACATGTGTGTTACAGCAAACAGGGCAATGTCTGCTACAGCTTGCTGATGCTGACTAATGGTAGTTTTGGAAAGTGTTCTGGGGATGACATCCAAGTGTATTGTAGGCCCATGGCGGAAGCAGTGGACCAGAAAAGGGAGTGTCTCTAACAAATCCAGGAGGAATGGTGGACGCAGGATCAGGGTAGTGGAGGTGGAAGCAGCCATGTTTTGAGCATCTGGGAAGGTTGAGCGGATGGTGGGAAGGCATGCTATGGTCCTTGATGGGAGCGAAGAGGGAACCGGAAGGACAAAGATGATTTGGGGTACTCTGATACCAACTGATATCCTGCACTTCCTTTCTAGAACTTTCCATTAGGACCCCCGTGTAGATTCCCCAAGATCCAGGTTTATTAAGTCCCCAGTAAGACTGCCTCCTCGCAGGTGCCACTCAGAAGAGAACTCCCTGAGCTACTGAATTTGGGATCCCATACCCTTTTGGCAAGATAATTTGGTGGAACATCTCACAGAACACAGGGAAGGGTGTTTACACTATTGTGTAGTTATCTAAGACAAGTCAGACCACTCAGGTGCTAACTCCCACACAGGATAAGGTCTAAGTGGGTACTGAAGGTGTGGCCCATGCCCAAGTCAGGCTCCTCCCCATCCTGGGATGTGGGTGTACTCTGTAACCAGGACCATGATTCGTCCTCCATTCCTGAGTTTGTGGTAAGGTGTCACAAACCACGATACCCGAGATGGAACTCCATCCCAGTCCTCTCTGTGAGGCTGGCCAGCTCTAAACTCAGACCTTTGGCCTGCACTGTTGTCTCTCTGTACTCAGTTCCTATCTTAAGTCTCACGCCTCTCAGCACAAGGCCCCCTGTTGTCTATGAGGCTCGTGACAACAAGGACATTCTTATCACTTGCAAATTTTCAGGACCTGATGGGACAGAGGCAAGTTTGTTTCCTTCTGGGTGGCAGGGTGGAGGCCTGGAGCATTCTCTATGAGCCACAGGAGCCTGGCAAGGGAGGGTCTGAGTTTGGCAGGGGAAAGTAGGGGCATAGGAGCTTCTGGGCTTTGGTGACACATTACACATTGGAGTGAGGGAGTAGGTGGTTGGAAGAATTTAAGCTGAGGAAGAAAACAAACCAGAGCATATATTAAGCACCTCCTGGATGCCATTCCTCTGGGAGTGAATATGGCTGAGGAGAGAAAAGAGCAGATGCCTATGCCGGGGGTACCTAACAGGTTGGGGGAGGAGTTGGGCTACAGGCACCCAAGCAATGGCTACTGGACATGGCCAGGTGGGGCCACAGAAACTTTGAGCTGAGCAGCTTTAGAGGAGAAGAAGGGACCAAGGTGAGAATGGTTAGTGAAGCAGAGACAAAGAATAGGGACCCCAGTGGGACTGTGTCCTTGGGAGATTCAAAGAGGTACTATTGTGGCCAGTCTAGTGGCTACAGAGAGTGGCCCTACTGGTAATGGGTGCCAAGACCTGAGCCATGGGTTAGGGTGTCTTCTGGAAGGGTACACAGTCAGGTCAAACACAGACATGGTCTGGCTAGGCGACCAGGTCCCCATGTCCCCAAGTTCACAAGTGGGATACTAAGGCCCAGGGAGGGAGATCAGCCCAAGGTTTCTCCTAGCAGCCCCTATTTATTTCTTTTCCAAATATTTTCCCACACCATGAAAGCATAGAAGGATGAGTGGAGGGTGGAAAGAAGCAGTATTCTAATCTGCTTTATGTTGCTAGGATACAACACTGTGAACGAAAGCAGCTTAGGGAAGAAAGGTTCATTTGGCTTCCACTTCCAGGTCGGAAGTCAGGGCAGGAGTCAAGCAGGAGTATGAAGTTAACGCCATGGAAGAACGACAGCTGTGGTTTGCTCACAGACTCATGCTCTGCCAGCTTTCTTGTACAGCTCAAGACCCCCTGCCTAGAGAATGGTACCACCCACAGTGGGCTGGGCCCACCTTTGCCAATTAGCAATCAAAACAATCCCCTAAAGACACACCCATCAGCCAGTCTAGGCCATATTCCAATTGAAATTCTCCTCTTCCATGACTTTAGGCTGTCAAGTTGACAGTTAGAGCTAACTAGGGCAGAGAGTGAAAGAAGAAGGAAGAGAAATATTACAGAAGGCATCGGATCCAAGGCAATGGGGATTTGGGAGAATAGAAGCTAGCCTATCATTAGGAAACCTGTTAAGAATTCCAGCCCCACAAAATGTTCAGAGTGAGCAAAGCCCAGGGCATTCTCAGTGGGGGACATGTCAAGCCAGTGGCTGTACCTGAAGCCCATGACTCCCCTCACGCAGTGAACATGGGACATGTCAAGCCAGTGGCTGTACCGGAAGCCCATGACCCCCTCACGCAGTGAACGTGTAGTGCTTAGTCACAGATCAGGGGACAGGCAGTGTGGATGAGGAGAAGATTCTAGAAGGACCAGGGCACAATAAATAGTCTGCCACTTTTATGTTCATGTGCTTTGAGGGGTCCAAAATTTGTGCTGAGCTTGGCAATGCCTGTGGACTACAAGTGTGGAGCCCCGCATTCAGGGTACATGAACTCCGCCCACCTTGCCACCTTCACCTGTCCAGCTACAGGGGCAGTTCTTCAAAAGCCAGGGCCATGCAGTAGGAGGAAATTAAATCTGGGTGTCTGCCTCACTTTGGTAATCCTTTGACCTTAAACAACGTGAAGGTTCCAAAGGTCCTGGAAATACCCCCCAAACGAGCCAGTGAATCTTCCACTTAGGAAGTGCCAGTGTCAGAACCGAAAGCTCTGGGAGCATGATTAATAAATGGTGTCCAGTGCCACAGCTGGGTTGGGGGAATGTGTGTACACACACACACACACACACACACACACACACACAACCACACACACACACACAACAGAGGTACACAGTACATATATTTCCATTACTGAAAATGTGTAAGAGTCCCAGGAAGATAGGTAGGTGTGGAAAGACTGAGTCAGGGTAGCTGACTAAATTCTCAGTTTTTTCAAGAACTGTAGCAAGCCCAATGATGGGCACTCAGACCACGAGGTGCCACCAGAGGTGGGGTCCATGGTGGTGGTGACTAAGAGATCACAGGATGGGATCTTTTTGTGTCAGGTCAAACAGCTTGTCACCCGCAAATCAGTGGAAACTGCTACAGAGTCCCCCAGCCTCTTAGAGCTACCCACCAAAAGACACCAGTGTCATACTGAGGTGTGCCACCCCATAAGCACAAGACCCATGCCCTTCCTGGTGGAGGGGTGGAGGGGCTGCCTTTGGGAGCTGGCCATCTGCCACCACATCCCACACCCTCTAGAAAGGCACTTGGGCTGGTGGTGATGTGCGGTCTCTTTAGGACCCTTAATAGCCTTTTCTTCTCATGCACTTGGAAAGCTCCGAGGCAGTCTGGCCACTGCGGAGGCTGCGGGAGGCAGAACCGAGCTGGGCTGATGGATGCAGGGAGGGAGGCGAGGCTCCTGGCTGCTGCTACAGCCGCAGTCCCAGGTGGGGGCGGCTGCTGTGGGTTCTGCAGCAGCTTGGGGTGCCTCTGCCACCAGCAGCCAGAGCTCGCAATTCCAGGCCCTGCAGACCCCTGGGCTGGAGCCCCAGTGGGGGGGGGTGTCAACGGTTCAGGCAGAGCTCAGCTCACCTGGGGCTCCCTGTGGAGGGTAAGTGAGCTATGTGGAGGCCCCACGGGCTCTAAGACTTCCTGAGAACTAGCTGATAAGGCTGTTGGTGTGAGGGCTCCTGCTGTTGGGACTGAAGGGGGAAATAGTTTGTTCCTGGTGATTCTGCGAAACTGCCTAGAACTTGGCTCTATCCAAACACAAGGTGCCCGAGTTCTAGGGAAGAAAGGTTGTTCTTGGCTAGTACCCAAAGCAAGGCCACTGTAGGGCTTCCCTGAAAGTCCTGAGTTCCTTCCTTCATTCCTTGCCAGATATGTACTGAGGTGCTAAGACATGCCAGGCTTTCTGTAAACTATCAGGGGATTCGAGAAAGATCGGATCAGCACACAGCATGTGCTCAGAGCGTCCCCTGGTCTTGCCAGGAGGATGGCTGCTTAAATAACTATGGTGCCAATCATGAAGTATAATAAATGAGGCTCTGCACAGAAGCTAGTTAGGCTTCATGGTGCTAAAGATTTGTAAAGAAGGGCCATTTCAGTTGAGCCGTGGAGGATGAGTAGGAGTTTGTTAAAGGAGAACAGGAGAAAGCCAAGATGTTATGGATGTGACATAAAAATACTTGGACATACAGAATGTGACAGTGTTTGGAGACAGGCTAGGCAGACCTAAGCAGGCTGTGGAATGACTGACGAGGCTGTGTCACAAAGGGTCACAAAGGATCTCAAATGCCAGATGTTTGGGCTCAATCCTGGTTGCCACTCAGGCAGATTTTTACAGCAATTGATTTGTATGCTTAGCCTGTGGGTCAAAGAAACTGCTATGGAAAGGGATAAAGACAGAGGGAGGGAACCCTCCAGGGAACCTTCCCTAGAGGGAAACCTGCAATTCTACATTCACGAGGGGTTGGGGGTGGGCAGCAGGGTCAGGAGGTGAAGGGACAGGCGTCTCTGACCTGCTTGAGGGTGACAAGAGTTAGTTGTGAGTGGAAGGGAAGAGTCCGGGTGGTCGCAGTGCACAGTGGGGCTCTGGTTGTTAGGGGCTTCTCCAGAATAGTTGGGGCGTTGGAGGAGAAACTGGTTGGGGTATGGAGGTGGGGAGGCTGGATCTGGCCTTTAAAAGGCAGCGTGTTGAAAAATCCCATGCTGTCAAATCCTCATGGACGCCATGGCACACCCCTGGGCTTGTTGAGTTAGTATAAGGCTGTCACCTGCCTGCCTCCAGATCCCTGGTACATCCCCATGTACTTGCCACACAGGTGGCATCCACCAGCCACAGTAAAATGGCACACCACACCACTGCCAGGACACAAAGAGTTGAGGAGCTGACATAGATAAGGGCACAGGTCCCATGTCCCAATGGCAGGCATCTCTGAATGGTGAGCCAGAATACTGTAGTAGGTTGACAGCATAGGGCCTTTGTCAGACATCATTCCGTGAGGATAGCCTCAAGTCCCAATAGGTACCAGAGACCCTGGCAAGGTAACAGGTGGGCAAGAGGCTCACCTAAGGCTGGCTGGTCCAGCATGTCTCAGCAGCCACCTTTGTCCCTTTTCCCAAAGTGTCAGGGCTTCCACTTGGCCTTGACAAAGACCTAGGGTTGGGGTTATAGTACTGAGGCCCTGAGATGCCTTTGTGGGGATCCCTGGTAAAACGAAGCAAACCAAATGCCCCTGCTTTGTGGAGTTCTGTTGGACTGTCCCCTACCAGGCCTACTCAGTGCTCACACAGGCCATCATAGAGGTGAAACAGCTTGTCACAGTCACACAGCCAGGGTGTGACTACACCTACACCAGGTAGTCTGTCCAGGAGTCTGGTCTCCTTTTCTCCTCCATCTACTTCAAGGCCAGGGTAACATGTGAAAGGGAAGTTGAATAGTAGACATTGGGGGGAAAAAAAGCATGACATTTATATGTGTCGTGGAGCTGATTGGATGCTTGTGAATGTGCCCATGTGGGTGTACAAGCATATTCTCAGGGCTCCACAAGTTGCTACCACAAAATGCTAAACACGGGCTGGGAGTTCCATCCTATCTTTTTATACGGCATTCACTGTGGAAGTAGGCCCACCATGCCCTGTTCTGTGGAAGAGGAAACTGAGGCTGGGAAAGATGAAGAGTGGCAGAGACCGGATTTGAACCTGGGACTCTTCCATTAGAAACAGCGGTCAGTTCAGTCTTGTTCAAGGTGCTTGTGACATTCAGTTCTTGGTGGCACGCTACCAAGCTCCTAAAGTGTTAAGGGACCGACCCTGGGGCTTCATGCATGCTAGGCCATCATTCTACAGATTGTACCACATCCCTACCCACCCGTGACTTCATTGCAGAAGAAAGATAGTGGGCCCAGAGAAGAGAAGCTACTGTGCAGTGTTGCTCAACAAGAGGGCAGAGAGCCTGGTGGCTGTGGGGGTCGGTGAGGTAGGTCTCCACCCCTTGAACTGTGAGATAGGGCACAAGGAGCTGAGGGGAGCTAGGGGAAGAGAGATGAGAGACCAGGCCAATGAAGATGAGTTCAGAGCGAAGGCAAGGGAGGAAGGCAGTGCAGTGGTACCTGCTGGGTGTGACCTGGGTCACCTCCCAGCTTTGCCACCAGCACCTAGGTGACATCCTTGCCCACTAGCAGAAGGCAGCATTCCCCCCCCCCACTGCCCCAAGTGCCAGAAACAGCTTTCCACCGTGTTTGAAGACCTCCCACACTGGTTCCCAGCTGGCTATTCATGGTTTTATGTTTGTGGCACTGAGGGTGAACCCAGGGCCTCATATGTCATACTCATGACCTAGCTGCTGAGCTGCACAGCCAACCCGGGGGGGATGTTTTTGTTTTAATCAGTTTTCCATTTTATTTGATAGTACTAATTTTTAAAAATCTGTTGATTTTATTTGTTAGGCTTTTGAGGCTGGGTCCAGTCTATCCTCAAACTCCTCCTGCCTTTGCCTCCCAAGTGCTGGTATGTACTACCAGGCCTGGCATCTCTTTAACTCTTCTTGGTACTTTTTTTTTCTTTTTCTTTTTCTTTTTCTTTTTCTTTTTCTTTTTCTTTTTCTTTTTCTTTTTCTTTTTCTTTTTCTTTTTCTTTTTCTTTTCTCTCTCTCTCTCTCTCTCTCTCTCTCTCTCTCTGTGTGTGTGTGTGTGTGTGTGTGTGTGTGTGTGTGTGTGTGTGTGTCCTGGAACTCACTTTGTAGACCAGGCTGGCCTCGAATTCAGAAATCCACCTGCCTCTGCCTCCCGAGTGCTGGGATTAAAGGCGTGTGCCACCATGCCCGGCTTCATGGTACTTCTTGATAGAGTGTAATCTTGCTTATCACAAACAGAGGCTACACAACAGAACCAAGGTTGAGGAGGAAGAGAGAATGCTGGGAGCCGGCTCCACCTGCTGCCTGCTCTGCCTCTGGCTTCCAGGGGAGGGCCAGTCAGTGTGGGAGGTTCTCTTAGGCACTCGTCCCTGGAGCCCCTTCCTCTCCTAGATTCATGCCTCACACTGTGGGTCATAATCTCAGTAAGGCTTGAATGTGCCATCGAGCAACAACCTTATTGCAGACTTTTGTAAATGTAGTTGCAGAGATATGAGAGCACCCCTAAGTCACCTCTCAGTACCCTCAGTACAGGAGCAGGCTGTGTAGAAAGCAAGGCCAGCAGTGACCTTGTAATTCCACCAGAGGATGGAAGGAAGACAGCAGTGGGCTGGATTCTTGGACAGGTCTCTTTCAGGACCCAGGTGGGAATGCCTCTGGCATGCCCCTTGGTGAGAACAGGAGGCAGATCCAAACCATCCAGGGTGGCAGGAAAGAAGGGGTGTCAAAGGAGTCCTTCACCCACTCCCCCTTAGCCTCCCTGCAGGACTTGACCTCAGGTTAGCCCTGGGCACTTTAAGGAGCAGCGCTTGGGTCTGGAATCCCTTTAATCCCATATTAATGAGTTATGTGACCACGAGCAGGCTTAGCTGGGGAGAAATGCTGCATTTCCTTTCTCTCCAAGAGGAAAGTATGGTTGGAGGCTGGGGTAGGTCCTCCCACCTGGACCCTGCTCAGCCTCCAGGATCAGAGGACCACACAGATGTGAGTTTCCCCATTGTCCTGTATGAGCTGTGCAGGTAGATGCAGTCTGCAGATGTCCCTCCTTGCCTGTGAGGGGACCTCCCTCCCCACTGGGCTTTGCTAGATAAGCAGCCAGAATTATTCTGAATGACAAAGTAGACATTTTATTGAGAGGCTCTTGAAGACCTTCCAGTCCAATGTGGTTCTTAGCCAGGGCTTCAGTGACCTCCAGTTGACAGGGTAGAAGGAGTGTCTCCCAGCAGGGGTGGGTTGAAGCCCTCAGGCCCCCCCTACCTCCATTAGGCTTCCTCTGGAAGATCTTGTTCAGTGTGCAACCTTAGCATCAGAGCCTGGGCTAAGCATCAGCCTGGTAGGGAAGGGTATCCCAGTGCCATCCATGCCCCGTGCACGGTGGGTCCTTACAGGGTTGGTACCTCCTCCTTCAGAGAATCTCCAAGCCTTTGTAGGACTGGAATCTGGAGGCATTGCTTGAGTTCAGGGTGTAGGTCTGAGATCCTCAGCTGCAAGACGGGCTATGCTACTGTCCCCACCTCTCTCCTGGGACTCCTTAGCCAGGCACACTTCATCTCACCTAACTCTGCACCCCATGGTCACCCGAGCTTGTTATCCCAGCTCCTACCCCCATTTCCTAACACAGAGACACAAGATGTGTTTTCCTGCAGGCCAGGACAACATCAGAACTGTCTGGTGGAGAACCCAATCTGCCCTGGACCTGGGAGTTTGAAACCAGAGGCTTGAGAATAAATCCACTGCGGAGCTGTAAAGGGAGCCAGTTCCCACTGTGAAAGGGCCCTTTGTTTTACCCCTGATCCGGAGGGCGTGCTTTGATTCCATTTTAATTGACTCGGCAGTGCTGGGGCTGAACATGCTGTCCTGTTCCTCTGACTTGAGGAGACTGAGGGACTATGTCAGGCCCCTGCAGAGCATAAGATCACCCAGAGACTGGGAAGTTATATCTGGGGGAGCAGGAGGGGGAGGTTTCTTCTGACTTGTCCCTAACCCAACAGAGACTCTGTAGGTGCTATGCTGGGGATGGCTTTTCTGCTTACTCCCAAGCCAGGCATCTGAAGAGCCGCCATAACCCTGAGCCCTCTGCTCTCTGATACCATCTTCCTTGCCAGCCACTCCCTGCTTCCTTGTACAGAACTCAAACACCACTCATCCAAGGAGAGCAGACAGATCTTAGACCCCAGAGGCCTGCGGGTAGTAATAAGCTCCTCGCCTGTCTCACTTGGGCTTGGAGTCTGTGGCTTTGAGATAACCATACCTCCTAGAAGCCAAGAGCCTGAAATACATGTTGTTCTCTCCCACCCAACACTGTACTGTGCACATAGCTCTAGAATGATCTACAATCACCTGGATTCTTACAGACCACCTGTCCTCTGTGTGTGACATATATCACTTGAGGACACAGACTCTGTATTCCTTATTCACCTTTGCTTGGCACAGATCATGTCTTCAAACATGGTGGGATAAATACTCTTATAGTCACTAGTGACAAAGACTCTCCCTAAAATGTGACCTGACTGGAGGCGTGGTTTGGTGGTAGAATGCGTACCTAGCAGGTAACAAAAAACCTGAGCTCTGCTCTCATCACAAATGAATGGATTTCACATCATGCTAACTCCGATTTGAGAACCTCTCAGTGTTCAGAGCTTCCCTGAGTGGCACTTGTCTATGCAGGTCCCCAAACTGGATAGTACGGAGGACACAGGGATAATAACAATATCACGTGTCCTTGATTCCCAGGGGGATAGACATGAAACCACAGTTCAGTGAGACCAGCAGCCATGGAGGGTAAGGGAGTTCAGGCTTGGAGCAGAACTCTTTAGCATGGGGACTGAGAAGGGTGAGCCAGAGTCTCCCTCAGGAAGAAGAGACCACAGTACAGAGAGAGAGCAGGAAGCTGAAGAAGTCACTGAGGAGTGGCAGGAGCCTAGGGACCCGGATGGTAAGAGTCAGAGATGGAGAGGACGACAAGCCCATTCTAAGGAACGTAAATAACAAATCCAGATCCCAGACTTTGTCCTGAGACTGGTGCACAAAGGAGACAGCAGAGGGGGCTAAGGCAGAGAGCCTAGCCACGGGTCCATTTACAGGGAGCCTCGCCAGCCCAGGGAAGATGTGGGCTCTTATTCTGCTAAGCAGACTGTTGTCCTGATGACCAACAATGGACAGAGGGATTCAGAATGTGGTATGGTTTTGTTCAGTGCTTTTCTCCCAAAGAAAAATCCCCACACACCAGGTAGACAGCTTTACTGAGTATGGCAACCTTATGGAATTGGAAGTGACAGGGTCTCTTTCAATGCATTTTAGAAATGTGAGGTGATAGTGACCAGGTTCAAGTTTTAGCTCTGAGATGCCTAATCTGTGTGACCTTGGGAGAGTCATCTATTCCTTTTGAGTCCCTTCTTTGGCTGCAATCAAGGTCTTTCAAGGTTGGGGCAGGACAATGTCACAATAAGGTGTTGTATATACAGACAAGCCGCGCCAGCCATGAGCCCAGGCGATTCTGGTGAGAACTCTCCACCAAGGCTTGTTCTGCTGATAAGAGCTTCCATCAAACCCAGGGAGCATTGGTCCAGAGATACTTGTTAGAAAGGACAGGGGAGAAAGGGAGGCAGAGAGGGAAGAAGGAAAAGGAGAATGAGGGAGAGAGATAGGCATGCCAGCTGAGGAGATGACTCAGTCAATAAAGTGCTTGCCACACAAGCGCTGAGAACCCGAGTTTGATTGACAGGAGCCGCATAGCACTCCAGGTGTGAGGCACAGGTCTGTTATCCCAACACCGAGAGAGGGAGAGACAAAAGGATTCCTCAGATTCACTGGCAAACCAGCCCAGCCTACTTGGAAAGCTTCAGATCCCAGTGAGAGAGCTAACAGAAAACAAGGTGGTTATCTGCTGAAGAAAGATACCCTTTAGGTATCCTCTACACACCCATGCACACACACACACCACACACACACACCACCACCCCCACACCTCACATACACCATGTGTACCCCCCACACACACACCACACACACACATACCATGTGCACCCACACACACACCACACACACATACATTGTGCGCACCCACACATACACCACACACACACACACACACACACACACACCACACACCATGTGCACCCCCACACAGACCACACACACACACACACACACACACACATCACACAACATGTGCACCCACACACACACCATGTACACCCACACACACACATACATACACACACACACCCCATGTGGACCCACATGAGCATGCATCCACAAGCGCACACATACATAAAGTAAAAAAAAAAAAAGTAAAAGAGTCATTATTGTTATTATTATTATTATTATTATTATTATTATTATTATTATTGGTATGGATGCTTTGCCTATAATACTCATGCATACCGTATGCAGACAGTGCCTGCAAAGACCAGAAGAGAGTATCAGACCCCTTGGAACTGGAGTTACAGTTGACAACCACCATGTGGGTGCTGGGATTGAACCAGGATCCTCTGTAAGAACAGCTAATAACTCTTAGCCTCTGAGTCATCTCTCTAGCCTCAGAAAGTCATCCTTGAAGAGCCTCAACTTCTGCTTTTTTATCCAACATTCTGCCTCTTGACTTGAGGTCCTCTAGCTCCCCTCTTTTACAAAAGGCACCCAGCTACTTAACAATGCCTGGCAGCTGACAGCCCAGGACAGCAGAAGATGCCTGCTCTTCTGGCTTGGGAAGGAGACTCCTGCTCAGAGAGTGCTGAGGTCAGCGTCCCAGAGCCAATCAATAGTTGGCTGCCTAGAGCTCTCCAGGGTCCTGACCAGCCCACATTCTTGGAGCAGCAAGAATGACTGTGGTAGCCATAGCTGGAGGGAGCATAGGTATGTAGAAGTATTGCATTGAAAATAACTCAGTCCCAAATTTAAGACCTGGTCCCCAAAGCCTCCATCTCCTTACCTATATATGGGGCTGGCGATCTCATTCTCTACCTCTGTGGATTAATAAGCACTGGAGGAGCCAATGTAGTGTCAGGTGCATGTACATGCTCTTATAAAGGCTGATGCTTGTGGGCTTCAGGGTTCAGGGCCATGGTCGTGAGTCCAGCCAGATAACTGTTCCCAGAAGGGCTGAGATCCTAGGGTGTAGCAAGAAAAAGACCAGTGACATTTGCTACTCAAGTTTCTGCATTCAGAAGGGAAAGGAATAAAGCCATGGCTCTTTGGAGGCCTAGAACATTTCACCAGAGTACGGAATGAGTGAGGGAACATCCATGTATGCTAAGGTCAGTATCCCAGGCCAGCCAACCCTATCCAAAACCATACCACATCTCTGCACGCCAAATAGCCGTGGTCCCCCTTTTCTCAGGAGCCTCAGATCTGAGCGTGTTTTACCACAGGGAGCATCTTGTTCCTGAGTCTCGTGCTCAACACCAATGTCTTGGGCAGAACAGTTTCAGCATTGGTGCCTCTGTGTGTGTGCATGTGCACATGTGTGTGTGTGTGTGTGAGAGAGAGAGAGAGAGAGAGAGAGAGAGAGAGAGAGAGGGAATGCAGATGTACACACATATACATAGGGAAGCCAGAGGAAACCTCAGGTGTCACTTTTCAATTGATGTTCATTCTATATTTTTGAGACAAGGCGTCTCACTGGCCTGGAACTCATGAAGTTAACTAGGCTGGCTGGCCAGTAAACACCTAGATTGTACCTTCCCCTACCTTCCTGGTGATGGGATGACAAGCATATGCCACCATGCCTGACTTTATTCGCATGTGTTCTGTAGCTCAACCTCAAGTCCTTGTGCTTGTTTAGCAAGAGCTTCACTCACTAAGTCATCTCCCCAGCTTCTCAACATTGACTCTTATGGGTTTTCAAGCACGAGGAGGGACGGCTGAAGGCAGCTTGGCTGGCCACAGGTATAGCACCCAGCTTTTGGATGAGGGCCCAGAAGCCTCCTGTCTTGGCACACTCCTACCTCACCTGCCTGTAATCAACATTCAGACACTCTCATCCATCCACAGGACAGCTTTGTTGCCTGAGGTCACTGTTCTATGGCCTGTGGCATGTTGGGACTTCCAGGGGCCCCAGGAGCTGGCTGGTCTTTGGAAGTGTTCCCCCGCCTCTGAGGTTAAAAGACAGTAGTCACAGAGTAGGTGCTTAAGACTTCTCCTCACCGGTGATACCTTAGTCACCTCCTTCCCTGGATGGGGCTTTGGTTATGGAGGAGGTGTCTGGGGCTATGAGCAGAACTTATAAACCTCGAATACCTATGGCCCTGAGAGCAATAGGAATTCCCCATATAAACAAGGCGCTGAGAGGCCCATCTTCTCCCTGGCCACCAGGGGAGTGAGGCTCACTATCCTGGACAGCCAGTGTGGCAGAGGATTATGAGGCTACTCAGCCAGGCCAGTATGCACCAGAAAGAACTGTTTCCAAATCATTATATTTCTTTCAAAGCTTTTCAGACTTATTTTATTTTCATGTGTATTAGTATTTTGCCTACACATGTGTGTATGTACCACATGCATGCCTGCTGCCCACAGAAGCCAGAAGAAAGCATTGAATCCCCTGGAACTTGGATTATAGATGATTGTGAGCTGCTAGATCCCCTGGAAGAACATCCAGTACTCTTCACTCCTGTGTCATCTCTCCAGCCTTATATTTCTTATCATGTGGTAAAGTTCACCTTTTTAGTGTATAGTTCTATGAATTTTGGCAAGTACATATGTGTATAACCTTGGGCCTAATTAAGGTATGAACATTCCATCGCTGTTCATTTTCCATGGTCACTGTGTGGAGACATCTTCCCATTGAGATCATACTGGAGATTCAGTGCAACAATGCCTGTCATTTTCATAGCAGGGGAGCCACCCCACCCCGACCCTAGGAAGCTGTCTCAGGGAGGAGCGCATAGCTGAAATCCTGCACTCGAGAGTTTATAGTGATACTGGGGTTCAGGCTAGGCATGCTGGGGCAGAGGTGGGCAGAGGGGCCTGTCAGCTGTCCTGGGGGATGACTTAGAAAGAGCTGTGTCCACTACCTCAGTGTCTAATTGTGGGACCACTGGAGTGAGTGACTGGAGAATGAACACTGGGTTATGTGTGGGGTGTGATTGGAGAGTGTGAGAAGCAGAGGAAGCCCTGTGTGTGGCTTGTGTTGTTCACATGAGCCAGCCATGTCAAGGACCTCAGTGCCTCAGACCAATGGGAATGACAAAGCCTTCCTCAGGTCAAGCACCAAGAAATGCCAGAGGACATCCCCTGGCCCGTGTGCAGGTGTTGACAGTATGTGCAGAAAATGTTCACAGCAGCTTCCTTCTCCTGGATGATCACAACCCAAGACAGGTCCCCTATAGAGAGGAGCTACTGCTCACATTAACTAAGCCTGCCTCCTTCTTCAGCTGTGCATAATACACTTGCCTCTCTGATTCAGATATATAAAATAAATGAGCTGAATTTCTAAACTACTGCAGGGGGGCATCTTCATCCATGCTTGAGGTCCACAGCCAGATAAGTGTGCAAGCCTAAAAGACAACAGCATTTGGACCTCCTGGGGTTTGGATTCAAAATCTGTTAGGACACAACACCAGCAAGGCTAGCAGCTTGGAAGCAGAGGCTGAGGGAGCTGGAGGGAGAGAGAGACTTCCTGGGAAGGGTGGTGCCCATTTGCATCGCTAGAGAGGGAGGGATACTGACACTTTGAGAGGTCTGCTAGATATCCATTGGGTCACAGGGTGGAGTGAGTATCGAGAGGTAGGAAGACCAAGCATGAAAAGGCTTAACAGAGATGGAGTGACAGTCCTGTGACTCTCAGCACCTGGCAAACGCCCTGTGTCCAGAGAGTGGCCTGTCTGACTCTACACGGGAGATAAAGCACAGCCTGTCCTTCTCTAGTCCATCCAGGTGGCCCCTGCGTCACAGGCCTGTGGGTGTTAGGAAGCACCTAGAGAGATCAGCACACCCCTTGTGGAGCCTCCAAGTGCTCAAATGCCTGTGCAACCCACAGAAATAACAAGAAAGAACTCTGAATTTCAACCTCACAGCTCAGAGGTGACCTGAACCCAATAAACCTACTCCTCTCATCAGAGAGCAGTGACCAGATTCCCTGTCTCTCCTCATCCCACCCCTCTGGCATCCCTCCCACAGATCCCTTGCCCTCTCCAGCTCCCTGGGCCTTCTTGACTTCTTCTAGTCTCCCACTGTGCAGACCTGGCTTTGAATGGTAGTCCCAGCTGAGAGCTCTCAGCCTGGCTGGGACCTTTGGCTCCATAGCCACTACCCACTCATCACCTATGGCAGAGGGCAGTAGCTGCATCTGTCTCTCTCGCCACAGTGTTCCCAGGGCCCAGCAGACAGCAGGCACACAGCCAGCAGTGGCAGACTTGGACATCCTGTAGGGTTATCTTTGGGCAAGGTGGCACTGTGGCCTCCAGCCTGTGTCTGGCAAGACTTTGCTGGTGACCTAGGTCCCTGCCCTGTACAGTGTCCTCTAGTCCCACATAACTCTGTATTTTTCCCTTCAGGTGCTCCCCTCCCTAAACTGGCCCAGGCCTCATTTTTCTCATCTATTAATGGGGCCTCATCTCTCCTTCCATCGTGTGGGTGTGGGGAAGCACCATAGGCGAGCTGAAGCACAGACTTAAACTACTGCAGTCAGGAAGGCACATTGCTTGGAGTCACCCACCTGGGATGCCAAATGCTAGAGAGAAATGTGGAATGTAGGTTACCCCACTCTCCATACCAGTATTGTCACCATGAACAACTGGGCTGGACCTAGAGGAAGCAGGGTTGGGGTGGAGGGCACGGGGTTGGCTTTTCTATGCATCATTTGGATCTATTGCTAGGAAGGTCAAGGGCTCCCCAGGCACCTGGCTGAATGCTATGGAAAGTTCCAGGAGAAACCCTTCATTAGAGGGCGCTCTTTTCTTATCACATCTTTAATGCTCAGCCATCAGCCACTGCTATTCTAAGTATGGCCCCAAATGCAACCCTCCCAGCTATGCTGGGGCAAGGACTGAGCCTCCTAGCAAGGGCCTCAAGTCTCGTATACTGTATGCTCTTTATTCCCAAGTGGGTTTTGAGAGTAGGTGAAAGAGAGCTGAGGGAAGGAAGGGGCAGGAAGCGTGCACTTGCTTGATGACGAAGTGACCTTGCTGGGTGCAGCACTGGGAACGAGGACTCTGACTCTGCCCACCCCTGTGATGCCAGCTGCAGCCAGATGTCTGCTAAAAGAAGGCACAGCTGCTAGGCTTTGTATATTATCGTTGAACGCTCATGAATCATCTGCTGCAAGCCGAGTGCAGCTCCAGGGCTAGCGCCAGCAATCTAAAGAACACCATTCCCATTAACTGGTACATAGACGGTGCCTGCACACCCATATCATGTAGTGCCCCCATTCTGTTCCTTGTGCCTCTGCACCCCATACCACCACAAAGGCCACCCAGAACCTCCAGATGGCTCTGGCTTGTAGGGTTGTCCCTGCCTCTTTCTCTCACTGCATTTCAGCCTGGTCCTCTTTGGTCACACTACACCATAGACCTTTCCCTAAATGGCTGGGCTCCGCCCCCCCTTTCAAAACATTGCAGTTGCTGTTTCTCACTTCACCAACATGCACCCCAAATTTTTACAGCTGACTCATGTACCCTGTCCCTCTATCAAGTCAAAGGTTGCTTCTTCCATGTCTCCCTCAGATGCACAGCCCTCTGTCCCACTGTATTATTTTCTGCAACATGCATAAAACCTGGACAGTGATCTTCAGAGTAAGCAGCCAGCTTATTCATTTCCATATTCATTGTCTCCCTGCTGGGATGCATACCCTGGAAGCCATGACTCTACTTCTATCATGCTTACCCAGTGTTCGAAGCACAGGCCAGAAACAGGTATCCCTGTGTAGTGGCTGAGAGAGGTGCCCAATCCCTCCCCGCGACCCCTCTTTGAAGAGGATCAAACAGAGAGGTGGCTATTAGTCCTGGCTCTGGGTCCATACCTGCAATCTGTCTGCTTCCTGTCTCTGGAAGCTCAAGGTAGCACCTGCAACAGCTCTGGTCAAGAGTCCAGGTCCCAGGGAAAGAAAGCAATGACCTCAAACTGAGGATTCCTCCCCCTGGACAGAACACTGCCGCCTCGGAATGGAGAAGGTATTTTTAAATGTTCTCTCGAGTGCCAAAGTATGTCTTGTTAAAAATAAGGTCTGTGCGCATTGAGATGCCGCTCAGGTTCGCCTGCCGCCTCAGTGTTTAAATTAACCACATCGTGCGCCCAGCGAATTCCAAGCAACTTGTGAATCATTCGGGGTGAAAAAGTTGGGAGCTGATATTTGCTGAGGTCGTTAGGTATTTACCCAGCACACCCCTCCCCAGAACTGCTATGTGCCAGCTCTGCAAATATCAAAGCTTTCCTTCCCCACACACAGGCAGCCCTGCCCACCTTCCCCATTTCAGAGCTCAGGAAATCCAGGGTCAAGAGTTCAAAGGCTTGGCCAACTTCTGATGACTGGTGCCCTTAAAGGGGAGTTTCAGTGGCATTTTGGTTACAGCAGAGACCCTGCTCAGTCAGTACTTCATTTTCTTCACCTAACATGGGTCCTCACCTAGCAGGGATCATGGGTCCTTTGAGGAATTTTTTTTTTTATTATTATTCCTGGCAGTGCCAGAGAAGAATCTCCCATGTGTATCCTCACGGGCAGCTTTTTGTGACCCACAAATGTCATTTTCAGAGTGTCCATCTGCAGTCTCTGAGTCCCCATTTGTGGGCAGCCATCACAGCTGGCTCTCACTCCTGCCCTGCCCCCATTACCCAGGTATCAGCATCCCCGCAGTCCCCGCCCACCCAGCTGGCTAGCTGTTCCTGGGGACTCAGCTTAGATTCCACCTGGTCCAGGAGCCCCATTTACCCACCTCCCAAGATGTCCCCAGGGCCGGGCAGTAGCTGCTGTGTTCACTTTCAGTTTGCAGCTGGAGTTGGCTCTGGGCCACAAGGCCTGGTGCTGGCTGCTGGAAACGTGATCTTGGGCAAGCCCAGCACCTTGAAGCCTCATCCATGACATCTATGACATGGGTGAGGTGACTCTTTCAGAGCTACTATAGGGTTCTCCATGGGAGGGTGGAGCTCTCAGTTCACAAGTGTGAGACAGAGGTCAGGAAGCTTTCTCTGTGGAGAATCAGGATAGTGAGTGTTTTGATCAATGCTGGACGCAGGAGTACCAGAGCACATGTAAAGGGCACATCCACTGTCACCATGAAAGCCTCAGTCAGAAAGTTGCTGGCAGCTGGCTCTGCAGGCCTTGATGTGTGCACTGTGGAGTGGCCTGTGTAGTTTTAGCCTCTTTGGAATGCTAAGAAAGATTAGAGAAAAAGACAAAGTTCTCAGCCCAGCCCAGTCATGAAGATTCCTGTGCTGGCCCACAATGTGAGGCAGAGGACTAGAGGAGGGGACAGAGAGAAGGACAAGAGAGAGAACAGAAGGACGGAGAACAAGGAGCTGGGTGTGGGAGGTGGGGGCGGGAGAAAGAGAGCCCAGACAGAGGACAGGGAGAGAGGGACAGAGAGAGGCTGAGGGGAGTGTAGCTATGGGGGTGGGGCTCAGGATGAGGCATGTGGGGGCGGTGGAGGGTGACCACTCCATAGGGAGAGACCTGAGAAGTATCATGCAGATCACATTTCCCTTAATGACCCTGAATTCTGCACAGAATCAGAGGCTGCCTCCTGTGACACCCCGTTTGCTGATCAACTCAGTGTGCCCTGTCCTGTGTTGTGTGTGCTGGGGTCACAGGAAGCAAGCCCAGATCCCAGTACCTAGGGGAACTTGATCACAGCTGGAGGGGATGACTGTCTGGGAAGCACTCTTTGGTGCTTCAATGCCTTCCTGTGTGCAAGCCTTGGTGTGCCCATGTTTTTCTTTGTTCTTTCTTGTGGTGGGATTGCTCATGGCCTCACCAGACTTGGCACAATGGCTCACTTACAGTTTAGCCACTCTGCCCGGTGTAAGATAGCATTCATTCATTCATTCATCCCACAGTAGCAAATACAGTCTCAGAGAGGCTGTGTCCTTCACCCTAGATCACATAGCTTCTGATAAAAGCGCAGGTTCAAACCTAGGAGTTCTGCATCCTGGGACTGTCATAACTTGAAGGAATGACAGGTCACATGGAACTCCTGTGACTGTCACCTGAGAATGAAAGAGACGATCGAGGTTGGAAGCCATCAGTGTCTCTCAGTTCGGGTCACCCTCCCTTATGGCTCAGTATCCCAAGGGAGGCCCAGGCTCAAAGGTCTGCCCTGCCCTTCTCTGTCTGCACATGTCCTTGGGCCTGCCAGGCTATTCTTTTGTGGGCTGTCAGAAGAGATACTGCACAGCCAGGGCCCTCCCAGAGTGCCCAAGCCTGAGAATGTTCCACAGGGAAACAGCCTGTTCTGAGGTCAGGGGAGCGAGGAGGCACTGACACAGGCCTGGCTGTGGTCCAGCCTCAGGCTTCCCTGGTCCTGGATCCTCTAGTTGTGCCCAGGGGATTTAGGCTGGGATAGAAGACACCAGAAATTAATATCTGAGAGCTGCTCTACACCGTGCCCCAATGTTGCCCTAGGAAGATCCCTTCCCCTCCACTCCTCATAGCCTTGTCACTACCCATGACACAGAGAACTGTTGTTGGGGGGGGGGCCCTGGGCATCTCCTGGGTTTTCTGGGGCATGACATTGGGACTGCCACCCCACCCACCCACGACACCCCTGGACACCAGCGCTCTCCTATGCATCTGATTCTCATCCGGGTCTGTTCTATAAGCACCAACTTTGTGGGCAGTGTCTGGAAGTCCCAGCAGACATGGCTCCCAGCAGACGCGGCTGCTGCTGGCCTGTGATTATACAGGGTGCCCAGTTCTCAGAGCTCCCTCTCCATATGAGCATCTCCCATGTTTCTATCAATCCTGAAAGAAGCTGATGGAGAAAAGGAACTGGTGTGATTATACATGCTTGTGATCCCAGCAGTCAGGAGGAAAAGACCGGAAGTCCAGAATTCAGGGTCATCCTAACCTACATGCAAAGTGGAGAAGGTATTTGGGGGGCTCACAGGCTCAGGGGCTGTCAATCCTACAGGGAAGGGACAGCAAGTGGAGGCTGTAACTCCAGTGGCAGAACCGAGAGGCATAGATGGTTCACATGGCTGCAGAAAGGAAGCCGAGGAAACAAGCCTGGGACCAGGAGTGAGTGTAACTTCAAAAGCATTCCCCCAGGGAGCCTGGCCCCATCCCCTAAAGGTTCCTCAGCCTGCCAAAGAGTGCCACCCTCGGCCCAGCAGCGAGGAAGGTGGAATTCAGGGATCTAGGCTGACCATTTCCATTGTCTGATACTGGAGGGTAGCACAAGGCCTCAGCTCCCCCACTAGAGGCCTAGACATGATCTACAGACATGGGCTTAAGATCTAGACATGGCCAGCAGGCTTAAGTTGGGGGTGTGGATGCAGCCCAGAGACCTAGGTCTGAGGCTTGGTTCTGGGGAGAGAAGTAAGACTGGGCGAAGCCTCCACTTCAGCTATGAAATGAAAACACAATGTGCAGAAAACACGCCCCTGCTTGTTAGGGGTAACACCCCCCTACTCCCCCAGTGCAAGGTGATGTCATGTTATCAGACTTGTCTGGAACTCAGTCCATGTGCTTCCAAGACCCAGACTCTGACTGGGCGGCTTCTCCCTGGAGTTCTCAGCCCACCTCTAGGTTTTCCCAGAAGGCTTTAGATGGAGGCAAGACTTGAAAACATGCTTATGGATGGAGCCAGGGCAACCTTCTACACCCAGCCTCTCAAGAGACAGCAGGCACAGCATGGCCCACCAGCAGAGTGCCCAGAGCCATCCCTACCTGACACCACCTGGCTGGCACAAACTACCCTTGAAGTCCTCCTGGGTGACTGCTATCAATCCCTTGCTCAAGAACTTTCCATAGCTCCATTGCCCCTGCACAGAGCCCCTCATCTTCCCTGTTCCTCCCACAGAGCCCTCAACCCAGGCAGGCAGAAAGGCTCCTATAAGCCTGTCATGGACGGACTCTACTATGACAGTCCCTTGTCCTTCCAGTGAAGAAGGCCTCCTTTCCTTGGTCAATTTTACTGGGTCTGCCTTTGTCATGCCCCAGCCTCTATTTCTGTAATGTCCACATGTGCTCCCTCTGACTTCTGCCTTGTACAGATATGTATATATGCCCTTGTTGATTCCGAGCTAGCCTAACCTGTGCATGCTGTGTGCACCTGCTTATGTTCTGGCTCCAGCTGCCCCCAGCCATGAATCCTATCCGGTGTGGCTACCATGCCTGCTGTCTTTCCCAGGGGTCTCTTCCCCATCCATAGCTTCATTTTAGCTTTGCTAGTCTCTGTTTTGTCATGCATGAAATGGGTGCTTTGGCCTAATGCTGGATCCTAGAGGATTTGCCCACCCTTTTCTAACCCTTCCTTGCAGGGTTCTCCCAGGGACAATCATTTATACTTTGACTCCGGGCACTAAGTAACCCCAGACCAGGTGACTCTATGGACGATTTATTCAGGACTTGCGTGGGGGACTGAGTATGGCCTATCCCCAAGTTGGCTCTCCCCACTCTAGTCCAAGAACCAAACAAGTCTCAGAATCCCACCTGAGCCCTTTCCTCCTCGGGCTACCCCTAGATCCAGCCTCTCTGATCCCTGGAGATTCACTTTTCTCCTCCCTACATCATCATTCCTGTTTACTTTTAAATAAACCATAAGTTTTACATTATTCAAAGCAGGCAGACTGAGAGGAGGAGAGGTCAAGAGAGGTCATCATGAGGAAAGTCTTGCCCAGTGCGCTCTGGGTGGGGTCAGGCAGATCCCTAGGAAAGCCCAAAGAGACACCTATGGTCATTGCCAGGACCACCCAGGCCAGGGCTGAAACCCATTCAGTGGAAGCCTAGCAGCCAGAGATATAGGATCCTGCAAAGCTCCAAGCAGGTGACTAGGAGATGGCTGTGCCCTTGTCTGAGGGACATGGGGACTGAAACAGACAAAAAAAGAAACTGGTAGAAAATAGAGCCCATGCAAGATGCAAACACTAAGTTCTAAATGCCAGAGTAATTAGCTAATATCTCAGAGCGCCGCTCCATCCAGGAAACAGCAGAGCAGTAAGAGGCCCCTTGCGAGCACGCAAAGAGCTCTTGGAAAGAAGCATTTGAAAGTCACAGAAAGGACCCTTGGTAGGGTTCAGAATTACAGCCAGCAAATGCAGCTCTTGGTGGCTATTTAAGCAGAGGGCCAGGCCAAGGCCACCTTTGCTGGGCCGGCAGTGTGCAAAGGAAAGCAATGGATTCCTTGTTTAGGTGACTTGTGCTCTAGAACAGCCTAGAAAAACAGTCTGCCTAGGACGGGAACCCGTCCCAGCCATGACAAAATGGCACAGCAGACTGAAGCCCATGGAGTAGGAGGCATTGACCTTGCAGTGTGGAGCTGGGCCCTGGACCTTCCAGACTGGAGTCTCGGTAGAGGCAGGAGCAAGAATTTCAGCAAGCTCTGGGGAGTTCCACAGAAAAACCCCGAGAGACCCTGGCCTAGGGGGAGGGAACCAGCTGTCGGGGCATAGACAGGGAGCAGAGGTGGCTTTGAAACCCATGGGATGGTATTCTTACAGCAGCAAACCAGGCTGGGCTATGCAGGTGCAAGGAAATCATTACTAATTTCAAAATTGCTCTTCGATATTCAGCGGCAAAATCACAAATTCAAGGAAGCAATTAGCATAGATGTTCAATCAATTATTCATGGCCTCAGTGATGTGCAGCAGTAATCAAATTGGCCTTTTAATATGTATTTTTTTCTTTTAATTAACCCTACCCCAAACTAAAGATTTCACGCAGCAATGTATTTGACTTAATTTTTAAAAAGGAGGAGGAAGTAGGGTGGGAGTTGATTTCTCATTATCAGTGTGTCAAAGAAAGCTACAGGCAGGACCTGTCATGTGCGTGTGCCTGTGCTAGCGTGTGTGTGTGTGTGTGTGTGTGTGTGTGTGTGTGTGTGTGTGTGTGTTTGCATGGCTTGAGATGTTCTCAGAGTCCCCAAAGATATCTTCATATATCTGCTGTGGTCTAGCCTCCACCATCTACCTGCTGGGGTCTAGCCTCTGCCATCCATGATTGAATGAGCTATGGTATGTCTGTCTGTGGTAGAATTGAAAGTGCATGAAGTCAGGAGCCAGAGTCCATATTCTACTTTTTAAATCAACCACCAGGTTGATCTTGGGTCGCCTCTTTGAACCTCAGTTTCCTACAGTGAGAGGGTTAAAGCTAGATACTGCCCAAAGACCTCTAACTCAGATATAATTCTCTTAGCCCAGTGGCCCTTCCCTTCTGCTCACAGATGTGAACAACTACTGCTTTCTCTAAGAAGTGTGCAGAGCAGGCAGCAGAGTCCTCCCTTTTAATCATAAACAGTCACTCCCTGTAGTAGGGCATATGAGATCCCCATACCACCAGCTGCCTGGTCACTACTAGCATCAAGCTCTTTGGGCTGGCTGATCTTTTTAAAAAGATAGATAGATAGATAGATAGATAGATAGATAGATAGATAGAGATATATGGTTAAAGATACATAACTTAAAATTTCACACTTAGGCCATTTCTAACTATGAAAGTCACTGTTTGAGTTTGAGGTTCAGGAGAACATTGAGGTAGACTGTCCTTTGGGATAAGAGGTTTGTTAGAAGAGTTACTCATCATACGACACCCCTTGCCTCATGTGCTAGGATGGCAGGTGTGAGCCACCACCAGCCTCCATTGCAGATGGCTGAGATTGACTGGTCCAGGCTGGCCTCCTTCATCTCCAAACCTTTGCCTAGGGTCACAAGCTCACTGTGAAACTGTTCTCATGGTGAGGCCCAAGCCCAAGGGTAGATGGATCCTGCTCTCGCCTGACCAGCTGAGGTCTAGATTCTTGCTGGTCCTCTCATTCATTAGGAAAAGCAAGTCACAAGGCAAGAGACAGCCACTCTGAAGGGAACAGCTGCAGTCTTGTGGCAGGTGGACTCTGGGAAAGCACAAGACCATGTGTCAGTTTTACAATCTTCTAGAACTACATTTTAGGCGATCAATAGCTCCAGCCTCAAAAGACTCCTTGAAAGCATTAGCTGAGATGCTGCAAGAAGTCACAAGATGCCATCACATACTGAGGATCCCAGCCATGCTGGCTTCCTTTGTGAGGAAGTGCATCCTATCTGGGTGCATCCTTAAGAAAGACTAAAATTTCCCAGAGACTCTTCTCACTGTAGCGGCGCCCACCATTCTTACATAGTAAAACTCTCCAGAACCTCAGGTTGGCATTCGGTGCTGCTGAGGTCCTGAGCCTCTCTGGGTACCTCTTCTGGCAGGCTTGGACTCTTACCAGCCTGTCTGCTCTACACCCTGTTCCTGCCTTGCTCCCACCACCTCGCAGGCATCTGCACCCAGGGCAGAAGACCCTATTCTAAGACATCAGCCATTTTAGACTCCACAAGGCACAGTGCCCCCTGGTCTTCACACACTGTGCTCTCATACCCCTGCTGAAGGACCCATCCCAGACATCACCAGGTGTCTTAGTTAGGGTTTAACTGCTGTGAACAGGCACCATGACCAAGACAACTCTTATAAGGACAACATTTAATTGGGGCAAGCTTACAGGTTCAGAGGTTTAGTCTATTATCATCAAGGCAGGAACATGGCAGTATCCAGGCAGGCATGTTGCAGGAGGAGCTGAGAGTTCTACATCTTCATCTGAAGGCTGCTAGCAGAATACTGGCTTCCAGGCAGATAGGATAGGGATATTAAAGCCCACGCCTACAGTGACACAACTACTCCAACAAGGCCACACCTACTCCAACAGAGCCACACCTTCTAATAGTGCCACACTCTCTGGGCTGAACACATACAAATCATCACACCAGACAAGAACAATCTCCAACTTCTGCACACTTGGAGGAGCTGGAGATCCAAGTAGTATCACTGGCCTATAGATAACACATCCATATAGAAAGCATATGCTGAGATGACCATAGCAGTTCATAGAAGGAAACTTCTAAAACACCTTACCCTCCCCAGGACCAGCGTCCAGTGTGGGCTTTGAGAGTAATAAGAATGTGGAGTGGCTTCCCTGTTTTCATTTCAGGTGGGAGTGTTTCGTTGGAGGTGGGAGTGAGGTGTAGAGAGATGAACATGGCCAACTCACTGGTACAGAAAGTAGAGTCCAACCTCTGTACAGGATTTAGAGTTATGGCAGAATTTATCTTGATGGTGGGTTGGGGAGCAGGGCTTGGGGACAAGATGTGCCCCTCTGCATGGTAGGAAGCAAGGCCACTCAAGCCTGGGTTACAGTGGCACTGGAAGAGCTGAGGGCATGTTTAAGGTGGGTCAGCCATGGCAGGAGCCAGAAGGGAACTGCTTCCAGGCTCTAGCAGAAACCTGCCCATTCCAACTCAGTGTGCAACACTCCAGGGGGTGACACGGCTCTCTCTCTGCTAAGAAGCAAGCCATGTGTTCTGCTCATTTAGCTGAAAAGAGCAAGGAGTCGCTGTTCTAGACCCACCCTTAATCGTGGGAAATCAGTAAAGGTATTCATAATGACTCCATTGTTTAAGGGGCAACAAATCAGTCCTATGACAACCCAGGTATGGGTATAGCTATGGGTATAGCTTTAAAAACCAGAACCAATGGACCAGGGACTCATTATGGCCATGGGAATGTGGGGCCCTGTCTCTAACTAGGGAGTGACTGATTATCCCCACTATCACCTCAGCCATCAGATCAGAAGATGTGTGGGTAGCTCTGACTGCACAGTTAGTTATGGCGGATTTGGAGTGAGTGTTCACAGGGGCAGACTCTCATTCCCTATGGGTCTCAATCCGCACTGTGTGCCTCTGTCTCCGGGCGATTTCCTTACAAACGCACACTTTGCCTCTGAGTCCAGACATAACCTGAAACCCTGTGTGTAATGGTAATGGTAATGGTTTGACTGGCAATGTCCCTCCCTAGAGTCTCAAGCATTTGAACGCTTGATTCCTAGTGGGTGGTACTGCTTGGCTAGATTTGAGGTATGGCCACACTGGAGGAAGTACATCACTGGCGCTCAGTGCTCACCTAGGCGGTTCCGAAGCTTCCTACCATGGTAGCTTTGCACTCTCCACTTCATGCTTGCAGTTCAAGGTGTGGGATCTCTGCTTCCTGCTTCTGCCAGCAGGCCTGCACTCCACCATCAGAGTCACTTGAGAACTGTAAGCCCAAAGAAACCATTCAACGGATTTCCTTGGTTCTGGTGTTTTACCACAAGAACGAAAAAGTAAGTAAATATAGTGTTTTTGTGATAAGCACCCAAGTCAGTCCTCACTCCAAGACTTGGTGGGGGATGTCCCCATTTTATAGAAGAGAAAACAAGAGTAGAGGAAATGGAATGAAGGATGTAGACTACCAGCTTCCAAAGACAGCAGCAGTCTGATCCTCAAAACCCGTGAACCTAGGAGGCAAAGGGGATTTCATGGTATGATGAGAGCTGAAGGAAGTGGGAAGAAAGGGGGTGAAATGGGGTACTAAGCTGGAAGCCTCACCGGACTCCTTCAATGGTATCTGCGGACAGAGAATGAATGCTTAAAGGTAGCTCTCCACCTTGTGCCCGGGACACTTGTCACATCCCCTGGATGTTACGGGTCAGATCCTTTCCTGTCCCTCCTGTGACTTAGAGTTCAGAGACTGAAATGCCTGCATGTCACTTCCTGATACATGGCACAAGAGCTGATGAGTTCCAGGCCGTGATTTTGAATACTAGGATTTCCCCAGGATCCTTCTGCCATGAAGGCTGAAGCCCTGAGTGTGTGGGTAAGCAGCCCCTAGCTCGACTCCCAGTTCATAGTCAGAGTGGCCTGGAGGGCTTCGCTGTAATTCTANTAGAATTACAGCGAAGCCCTCCAGGCCACTCTGACTATGAACTGGGAGTCGAGCTAGGGGCTGCTTACCCACACACTCAGGGCTTCAGCCTTCATGGCAGAAGGATCCTGGGGAAATCCTAGTATTCAAAATCACGGCCTGGAACTCATCAGCTCTTGTGCCATGTATCAGGAAGTGACATGCAGGCATTTCAGTCTCTTAACTCTAGGTCACAGGAGGGACAGAAAAGGATCTGACCCGTAACATCCAGGGGATGTGACAAGTGTCCCGGGCACAAGGTGGAGAGCTACCATTAAGCATTCATTCTCTGTCCGCAGATGCCATTGAAGGAGTCCGGTGAGGCTTCCAGCTTAGCACCCCATTTCACCCCCTTCTTCCCACTTCTAGAAACAATCTCATGTTCTCTGGCTACACAGATATTTAGGGCTATGTTTGGGAAGTGACATCCACAGGTTCATATGGCCTTATGTTTGTCACCCTCTGGAGACCCAGTGCCTCCATCAGTACCCCATAGTATCGAACCCAGGCCCTTTCTGGCTCCAATACTCTGGAAGGAGCCAGTTAATTAGGCTCTGTGTTCCTCCTTAACATCCCCTACCTGACCGTTTGTCCTAGGGACAGCCTCTGTGAGGTCATTTACATTTTAACTGAGGCGTGTGTGTGTGTGTGTGTGTGTGTGTGTGTGTGTGTGTGTGTGTGTGTTTCATAAAAATAATTTGTAACTGCTAATTCTTTGTAAGTCTGCTGAACACTGCCCAGGAACACTGGTTCTACTCTGAGTGGAGGGAGATGGCTTCACAAACATCTTATTTCTACCAGGTCTTCATGTTTGGACTTAGAGCAAGCCCTTGGAGCTAAGGTTTCCAGTCTGTCACATTCACAGCCAGAATGATGTAGGAGCTTGCTGCCCAGTAGCACTGACTTTCTGGGGGCTATACCTTGAGGCCACATGAGATGTTGGTGCATGGTTCTGATGTCCCTTGAGGTGTGTCTCCTCCTAAAGGCTCTACTCCCTCACCTGTAAGAGGGGGCAGGGCAACCTGTTTCTAAATTAGCCAGAGGTTCTGTTGGGCTGGTGTTTTTGTTTTCATTTTTCCAGTTGATAGCAGTGGGTAGGTTTGAATTTTTCTTTCTCTTGTTCAAACAAAACCCAGGTGGGGGAAATGGAAAAACTGAGGCCTTCTAATGACTAGAGCAAAGATCTGAAAGCTGAGAAGCGGGCAAGCAGGAACAGCAAAGCAATGAATGGGGGGGGGGGAGTCATTCTTCACACAGCGACAGAGGGGTGACATCTTATTAGGGAAGTTCCACATGCATGCCAATCCAAACAAGGCCACAGCCCCAACGACCTCAAAAGGAGCCTCAAACAAAAGGATTGGGGTTAAGGTTAGGGTTGGGGTTAAGGTTCCAGTCGTTAGAACTGAAGTGTAAGATGTGAGATCCCTCTTCAGCCCCCAGTGCCGGGGACATGAGGTTTTCTGTGGAGTCTCCTGGAAAGAGCCCCTTCTGTCTTTGAAAGTCAGGTGTGTGGCTATTCATACCTTGGTCACCCCCTGCTCCCAATCCTGCCAGGTGCTGGTGAGTAGGAAGCCCACGTGGGTACACCGTCACGGTGTAGGCCAAAAAGAAAGTGAAGACATGGTGCCAGGAAGTGGGTCACTGGGCTCATGAGTCAGGGCACAGGGAAACTGCTATTGTCCTCATGTCCTGAGGCATAAAGATCAGTCCAGCCCTGGCCAGCAGAACATTCCTGCTGCTCTGTCACCCTGTCCCAGCCTTTGTCATTAGCCCTACAAGGCAATTGTTCCATGCTGACTCTCAGCAGGAACCCAACAGCCACCCACTCCTACCCGGTGTACCTCCAAGGTACTGGCACCAGACTGAGTCCATTTCATTTCTGCCTCAGAGGAGGCTGTGTCTTCCATGGCTTTCTTTCATCACACCCAAGTCCTTACGCCCAGTACCACACCTCTTGTTCCCTAATTATTAATTAACAGACCCAGGAGCCATCTGAACAGGCACACTTATCAGGGCCTCCTCCTCACCCCAGCCCCACTGCCACCCCTCCATGAAGAGCTAGTTTACCAGCCTCAAGGCTATCCTGTGTGGCAACCCTGCATTTGCCAATGGTTGACAGGTGAGGAAACACCTAGAAAGGCTGTGTGGGTTGCCCGATGTCACACAGCTGATGAACCGGACCTTCAGATTCCAGAGACACAGAGGCAGGTTCCTGTATTCTCGGCCATCTCTAAGGCCTCTCCTATGAACACGAACCAAAGACAAAGTTAGCAATGCTGGTTTGATCTAGCACTGCCTACTCAGGAGAAGATATTCTTCCTGCTTGGTAGGCAGTGTCAGAGATGGAGCTCAGAAGGGCTAGGAAACTTCCCTGCATTCACTCACAGGAAGCAATGCCTTCAGGACGCATGCTCACAAACCTACCATCACTGCCCCTAAACTGCAAAATGCAATGAGGTTCTTAATTATGTCCCCTTATGTTGGTACCAGGAGGGACAGCTGTGGGGCAGAGGCTGATGTGAGTATGGGTGGGGCATCTGACTTGTCACAGTAGCTAGAGGTTTTGGGGCTGCCTGGTATGTCTGAGAGGGGCCATGCAATGACCATGTGGAACACCTTCTGCGGTATGGTCATCAGTAAGGATCCTGTTTGCCTGAAGCTGAGCCCAGAGCCTGGGACATCTTAACCCTCCGATACTTCCTGAAGTTTTGAAGGATGCAGATGCCAGGGTGGTCAATGGAGAGCTATGTTCTGGGCCATTGAGAGTTTCACTAACTGGCACCATTTTCAAAGCTGCAGCAACAGCATTACCCATGGTACCTGAGATGCCAACACATTAGCCCTGTCCATGTTGATAACTGCCCCTCTCCAGGAGACATGATTTTCCCAAACATATGCATTCGGTCCTTACTGTCGAATGTCAAGCATGAAAAATCACAGGCTGGTAGTCCTCAGGACAGACTGATTTGTTCTGGGGGGCAGGCGGTACCATCAGAAGGTTTCCTCTAACCTCTCCATGTGTCCATGCCTACCTCTAGTAATGGGGATGCTTGACTGTGTGTGTGTGTGTGTGTGTGTGTGTGTGTGTGTGTGTG